>DWNE01002845.1:0-17842 GCA_018249875.1 Cecropterus toxeus | reverse complement strand
CTGTTCTATATGAAGTTGCTTACAAATGTCCATGGGCGGCAGTAACCACTTACCATCAGGTGGGCTGCTTGCTCGTAAAAATAATAATAATAATAATAATAAAATAAATTATTCACAATTTTCTCTGCGTTTATCATCTCTGTGAATAATTTGAAAGCACCGTTTTTATTGTATGCGAAATGAAGTGACTTCAACATACGCAACCCGTTCTGAGCTTGCCAGATATTATTGATTTCTGATAAAAATGCATTTTTTTTCAATAATGCACATTTCTCGTAACCGGTAACAACCAGTTTTGAACTAAAAAAGGAGTGAATGGAACGATTAAGGAAATATTAACCGAGATTTTATTTCATTCACGAACGATTTTTACTGGAAGCTATTTTTTAGTTCGCATTGTTTAAAATTTCGCAATTAAGCTCAATTACGTTTCAAAGTGTAAGGGCAATAAAGAACCTTGTTTGGCGCTAATAGCGTTGAATTTTAATTGTTTTAATTAAACGTACTGCAACTAGTGTTAATAGACTGCAATAAATGCTGGCGATGTGGATAAATGGGTTATGAGGGTTGAAAGCTCTACGTAGAGTCGATTTCGTATAATTAATACTTTTTTAGGGTTCCGTAGCCAAATGGCAGAAATCGGAACCCTTATAGATTTGTCATGTCTGTCTTTCCATCCGTCTGTGCGTACGTCACAGCCATGTTATTCGGGAACTATTAAGACTACAAAGTTGATACTCGGTAGGTAAGGGTATTCTGCTAACCGCTTTCCGAATTATGTACAAAAATAAAAAATATGTTAAATATAGGGGGGGGGGGCTCTCCATACATAAAAAAGATGCTTTCTACACTCATAGTCCCACACTAGGATTTTCTCCTGTGTCGTGGGTGCCATGGACACACAAAGACGAATACACAAACACCCAGACCCAGAACAGAAATCTAAACTCATCGCTTGTCCGGCCGGGAATCGAACCCGGGACCCACTGCGCGTTAGATCGGTATGGTAACCGCTCGGCCACGCAGGTCGTCAGCATGTAGTCCATGTGATGGTATATGGTCTTCGGTTCTCATAAACATGTAAACTTTATAAAACCGGTACAATCTGAAGTCAATCACAGATGCGTTGCTTCTTCTGAGGGCTAAAGAGAACCGTCATTTCGCAGAAAAGCAAACTTCTTCACGTTAGAAATAAGTACGGTGGTGTTACCACTCATGTTGAAACACACTCGCTCTACCACCTTGCTTGTAAAGTATATACATATATAATTTTATATCTGAAGCTTAATTTCGTAGTCACATTTTGTACGTACTATTCGATGGACAATTCTGATGATCGGTGTATGCACTAAATACGAATCAGATTCGCCAACGAGGGTTCAATATCATTTAATAATATGTATGTTATAACCAAAATTGATTTTCTTATTCATCCTGTTACGGATCTGTCAGTACAGGTATTTGCCGTTTAATATTTTTATTTTTATTATCTATATTCGAGGAATATTACATAACGAAATATGTATATTCTATTACAGCAAAAGAAAAGTTATGACAGACAGATATACAGACAAATGGTTAACTTATAGGTTTGGCTTCTTTACAGAACCCTAAATGTAACGGAATTTTATTTAGACGCAATTATGATGGTTTGGGTTTTTGTGCTGTCTACGGGACCTAAGTAATTACCATATAATTTAAGATGATCCTTACTTCCCGTACCTTATGTACGGCTATTAAAATAATATTGCCTTGTTATTTTTAATCAAAAACAGGTCCAAGAAAATAGGTGTTTTATAATAATCAATAACGCTTTTGTCGTGGGTGCCATGTATACGCGAAAAAGCCAGACCCAGAACAGGAATCGAACCTTGAACACTGCGTGTCAAACTAGTATGTTGCCCGCTTCACCACGTGGGTCGACTTGTCATAGTCAAAGTCAGTGCATTGATATCAAGAGAAAAATCAATGTAGTGAACGCAAAACCCCGCATCTTCAATAGGTGAAATTTATAAAGCAACTTCGGACGCGTCGGGACATGGATGAGTGACCGTAGCTATATAGTTTGTTAAGGGGCGTGTCCAACAGTAGCAGACATTGAAATAAAAAATCGTCTAGCTAGTCTTTAACTTTATCTACACCCTATGCTAGTTTTCCAAAATAAATAAACTGCGAAATAAAAAAAAATAACCTTAAACTTTGGTTTGAAAAAAATCTATGCTAAGAAGCTGTTCCGTTATGTACGCCGATGGTTGTAAGTAATTCTTGCCCATATACTAGTACGGTATATATACCGCGGCGCCGGTGTCAAAAACAATGTGGAACTGAAACTTCTGGTAAAGCGAGAGGACAAAGGGACGTGTAAAAGGAGTCGTTCGAAAGGCATTAACTCCACCGCTTTGACGAAATGTACCGGCAATTAGCTGCCCTGTGGAGACATAGATTAAAAGTATTCAGAGCTCTGAATATTATACTAATTGAACGAATATTAATTGAACGTTTAAGTGACTTAAAGATATTAATGATGCAGGAGTTAAAGTTACTTTTAAAGGTGGGACACGACCGCCACACCTATTTTCACCTAATATCACCTGGACGCAGGGCATTTATAGTCGACTCTAGATATGTATGGAATAGAACTAGAAGGAACCACAAAGGAACGCAGCCGGAGTCTTCTGAGCGCGTTGCTCCATCGGGCTCCTCCTAGGTGAGCAGCTGGGCCCACCGAACCGTCTGGTCTTTACGACGGTATGCGACCACACATACCGCCGTCCTTCCCGGGGTTATCTGGCTAGGCGATTCGAGCTCTCAGTCTTGCCGCCCGCAACCCCTGAAACTCCTGTTAGTCCGCCTCTTACGACTGGCAGGGGATACCGCTACAGAACTACAGTGACGCGGCGCCGTGGGCTTTTACAAACGTCCGCGGCGACTCCTTCTAACCTAACTAAACCTAGCAGTTGCACCACGTAACAATATCGAAAAAAAGGAAATATAGATATATACGCGACGAATACATAACCTCTTTTTTTTGGGAAGTCGGTTAAAAATACAATTACAAATTAATAGAGATAGCTTTGGTATTTTCTCGATCGAATTTCGTTCTTTCATTCCTTTCACAACCTAACCTAACCTAACAGTACTACTACATAACAAAACACAATTACAAATTGTCCAAGACACAAATTGTACGTATGCTAAGTGCTATTTTACTGCTGTAACCTTTGCCTCTGGCATTAACACGTGTGAAAGTAATTAGGAATGCAAGGCGACGCACGCGCCCTCTGCTGTACAGTTTTGTAACGTTGCATGCATACTAATTTAAACGTAATTTGTCATTCCCACGATACCACTCGTTTTTTACGAAAATGGGTCGTGGGCTATTGACAAATTATTTTATAATGTTCACATAATTTGGGGCATTGGGCTATTGTCAATTTATGGGTAAACTAGCTTTTTGACGCGGCCCCGCCTGCTTCGCTCACGTTAACCACGGTGACGAGTATCCCATGTGTAAATCCAGGTCACAGCTATGTACTTATATGGCAAATTTCAACGATGTCCAACCATGTCCAATGTAGCAGTTAAAAACATTTTTTTATAATAGCAGTAACCAGTAACATAAGATAAAGATTGCGTATGGGTGTCCCCTTCCCCCTCTTAAATATTTATTTTATATATTTATTTTTAGTATTTGTCGTTATAGAAATACGTCATGTGTAAAAATTTCAACTGTGTAGCTATCGGTTCATGAGGTACAGCCTGATGACAGACCGTAATACATGTGGTATAAACGTGATAAACGTGATTGGGTATTAAACCTTAAAATCTATTTAACAAACAAAAACACATACTTACCATCTATAGGATTTGCATTTTTAATTACTAGCTTGCATTAAAAACTTACTTATAACCAAAGTATTAAGATATAGTAGCGAACTAGATGCAAAACATAATAAAAAAGATCCATAGCCATTCGTCATTGCAAGTTATGGAAATGAAAAATAAGTATTCATCCTTTCAATCTAAATGAATACAGCCTTTTAATGGAAAGAGCGCTAATAATTATCTTTCATCGCAAATCTTTAAAACCACCAGTGCGGTTTATTTTAGCCTTGAAGTCTTAAAAGCAACAAAGTTATATGAATATTGAAGACGAATAAAAAGAGATAATTGGATGCTATTTAAAGAATCATTTGTCTGTCTGCAACATATCTATAGTCTTACATTGTAAGAATCCTCGTATTGTGATGCGTCATTGGACAAAACGATCGCATTGATGCAAGGCTATTATTTAAAAAAATCGTTTCGAGCATTGTGATGTGCGATTAAGCAAAATAAACGTTTCCTTACAAAAACTTTTATTCCAACAATGCCGACAGGTGACAGACACGTCTGCCCTCCGCCATAATTACTCACATACTGCCGCGAATGCCGCGAGTTCGATTTATTTCGAATGTGGAACAAAAAGCGAGCCAATCAGCGCGCAGCTGTTCTTCGCTCGTGCGCTCGCGCATGCTTAACGGCGTGTTTCTTGCGAACGTTCCCATTTTGAAATTATACGTTCATTACCGCTTTTCAATTGAGTTTTGTTGTCTTTTTGTTGAGGCGGCGCATTGGATAGCAAAGTCAGGTGTGTGATGCGTTTCTTATGGCGTTTGTGAGGGCAGGTGCATACGATACAGTTACGTATCTATACGAGTATAAAAGTAACGGTCGATTAGGAATACTATTCGTGTGTTGTTACTGTAAATTATTTTATTTTACTGGCCCTTACTTTTGATAGCCTTTTGTTATTTATTTAAGACTTGGTTTACTACTTATTCTCTATCCATGTTAATAGGATGTTTTGCACTAAAATTTAATTAGATTTTTAATGAAAAAGCTCTTTACGTTTTTGGTTAATTATTAACGTCTCATACATCTAAATAAACCATAGCTAATCTACGTGTTTGTCTTAGCCTAACAGTAATTATAGTAAATAAACATTTGTATGATTAAGTCTGCAAGACCATAGAACATAAACACCTATTTGCCAACATTCAAACTATTAATTAGGCTCTTCTTATCAAACTTAGTAGTCGAGGAACCGCGGTCCATTTTCACCACTTTTTCCAAACAAAATAAAATTTCGCTTGATGCTAATAAGTGGTGAAAATAGCCCTCGGATCCACGGCTATAACACTTCTGCACCCTTTCACATAGTTTACGAAGCAGCTTTTCGTTGTTTCCATAAGTCCACCTGGCAGCCTACCTGTGCTTTGGCCTAAACATAAACTCCACATAAACCGTTCTTAGTCCTTCGAGTTATGACGTCTATTGCCACATCCTGTGCCATTCTGCGACCGTTACAAGTTTCGGTATACGTAAAGACATTTAGTGTAACGCACGGTTTGACCTCGGTGACTCTCACGCGTGTACCTTTAGATCTGCAATAGGGTGAACGTACTGTAAGTTTAACAATACATATTTCATTATTCATGTCATACAAATACTGTTAATGATCGTTCATTTGTGAAGCTGTTTGTTATTTTTCATTAGTGCAGAGAATAAAGTGACCAAACTTAAAATTTTGGAAAATTTAGTTATATGTATAGGTACTTGACATTACTCCTAATATCGTCTATCGAATCGAAAAAAGTGTGCATAAACAATTTAGTGTTAGATAAGGACAAAGATAAATGTTGGATCCCATTAATATCCACTCGCATTGAAATATTCCCGAAATGCGATCACTTTTTTTATTTTCAAAAAATGCAAATTTCCCTTTAAATTCCTTTTATTCTCACGGTACGATATGTACGTATTTATCACAGATAGAAAATACCACTTGTCTACCCGTAAAAGTCGTAAAGGGTGACGAAAGGACTCATACAAAGATAGGCAGTGTGATTCTGCGAAGTTATTCATCTGTTGTCATCCAACTGCAGGATTCAGTACACTTCTTAACTGATTGATTGGTGAAAGTGTAAAACGTCACTTGAATTAAAAAACAAAATCGAAGAGATAAATAATTAGACAATGTTACTTTATTTATTTTTTTATAACTAAACCTAACGATGAGGCAGACGGGCTACCTGATGGTAAGTAGTCACCGTCGCCTATGGACATTTGCAACACCAGGGGAGTCGCCAATGCATCGCCGGCTTTGAAGGAGAACCCTTTTCACACCTTTTTTGAAGAGCCCCATGTCATAGTGCTACGTGTCGTACTGCCGTATATAGTGTCGTACCGCCGTACGCGAAACATAAGTTAAGCTATAAATAAAAGTTTCATCATAATGTAAGTTCTGCCTTAACAAGCCAAGATTTATACGCAGCTGACGGAAACCAGATAACCTGCCGTCTTTGATAACTCGCTGTTAATTATTGCTGACTAAGGTCTAAGATTTATTTGCATGTATCTAAGGATGTTTATGACGAAGGCCGCCTTAGACCTTATGTATTTATGTAGCGGAAAGGTTACAGGTTACGTTAGTTCAAGAATGTAAAAAAAACCGGCAGTACGTGTCCGTAAAACAGCAAAAAACACGTTTGTTGTATGGTAGCCACCTTAAATATTTATTTTATTCTGTTTTAGCAACATAGGAATATCATCTGTGAAAATTCCAACTGACTTGCTTAAACAGTTCAAGTAATACAGCTAGGTGACAGACAGACAGATAGCGTTCATCTTAGTAATAAGGTCCTGTTTTTACCATTTGTGTAAGGAACCCTAAAATGGTTTAAGGAATGTTAAAAATTCCTGAAAAAATATTTTAATACGATTTTTCAGTGTGAAATAGAAAAAAAAATACAAACTCTGGAATATTTTATCTATCAATTTTAAATATTTTGTAGTGTATTCGTTGAGGAAGGTTTTTGGTTACATTTTGTTACAAAAATCAGCCACTTGTAACCGAATATCAAGTTCGACGTCTCCGAATCACAACATCTATTCGCACATTTAAAATCGTCGTTAAGTGATAACGGTTTAAATAATAGCTGCTTCTGGAAAAAAGATAGTAGAATCCTTATGTATTAATATCCTTAGGCGATCATCTCAGTACTCGGGAGTAGCAACGCATCTGTGATCTGCTTTAGGTAGAGCCCCTGTTCTATATTATTATGAAGTTGTTTACAGATGCCTACGGACAGTGCAAGCTCGTTTTCTATTTCAATATCATATAAAAATCTGAGTAGTGCAATATAAAGGATGCAATTCAAACATGGCAGAAATTAATCTTAATTTAAAAAAATCTGGGCATAAGGTATTAAAACGTATTCGGAAATCTTATTTCTAAAATTGAGCTCTTAATACGAGGTAAAATCATTACCGTGATTCAGAAAGGGGAACAGCGCCATCTTGTTTAAGCGTGTACAACTGCCTGTTACTTAAAAAACGTAACTTGGAGTACATGGTTGCTTACCATTACAACTAGACGCACAGACAAGACTTAAAATACTACTCAGGAATAATCTTGCGTAAGTATAGATAAGAGATAGTGGTACAAGACGGTATGACGCTGAGTTATGTTTAATTAGGCCCGGTTCATTAGTGTTTATTAGTGTGTATTATGTAGTAAACAAATCGTTGGAATTGAAAATGGTGTATCTTAGACTGGGGTGGATGGATAGATACATTATCTTGTATGAAATTTCTGCAAAAATACCACAAAAAATATATTTCATGACGTATTTTTAAATCTGTTAGGAGTTTTGGGGATCTTGGCTTTGTAGCAACACCACCGACCTTTGTTATCAATCCTATAAAATTTTTAAAAATATATAAAATATTAAATTAAAATCTTACCTGAAGTTGACAAAATCACAGCCGGCAAAACATCGGCAATTTGTCTGGTGTTGTGAAATGTTCATAAGCGACTGTGACTATTTTTTATCAGGAGGCCGGTCTTCCTCATCGTTAGGTACAACTATAAGAAAATATTTTGCTACTCTGGAGGACATGATGGAACGCCTTGTACTAGTATGTCTTCCACGCTACACCTTTCGAACCAGAATTAACCTGGGTGTAGCACTGTTTTAGACAGAAATAAATGTGTCGCCAATGAAGTCCAACTACAAAAGATTCTATCATTCTGTTTGTGTGTCCATTACCTAAGACATGGCAACATAATGTGGTAATGTATTGATGTTGTGTTTAGACTTAATGTGCAAGTTCAAATAAAAAATCTAAGAATAACGAAATGTATAACCAAATATTTTAGTTTATGGTAAAAACAATTAGGTATTATTTTTTTTTAGATTGGACTTAGAATATAAAATAATTTGATATATACATTGCTTACCTAATTTTTTAGTTATTTACGTATAGATGTGTCTCAACACATAGACTCTTAAGAGCTCTACCTCTATTTATTACTAGAATCATGACGCTGCTAATGATAAATTAAAGTGAGTTTCTCATCAAAGCTGTGTAAAGAAAATATTAAGGTACTTTCACAATAACAAGCTAGTCATGTAGGTATTACGTTTTGTTCCAGCCTCAAAAGACAACCGAATTCTGATATTATCTTTAATCTGGCATTTCGTAACGTTTATGCATTTTAGTAGGCCGGTACCATATTAAAGCATAATGAGGAATCTAAATTGTTGTATTGGGTAAGTTTAATAAAATGAACAACTTTTAGATTATAGTAGCTTGTCCATGAGCAGTTGCAATCAGAAGAACTGCATTCTCAGTATTTGTTTGAATAGACTTAATTAAAGTTCATATATTCATTTTGAAGTCAACAGACGACAACAGTGATAGCTTTGATGAGTTTGTAACTTAAGTGACTTTAATTTTTCGTAGTAATGCGGATGTTAGAATATTATTGTAACTTGATTAAAGAGCGAAGCACAGTACCATAAGAAACCTACATACTGGACAGTACCTACTGAAAGAAGAAAAAAATGTTCTACAACGATTGTAAAGTCCACCAACGCGTAATTTACCAGCGTGAGAGGTGGTTAGGTTTTAGTGGTCTATCCTTGGGACCTAAGCACCGCCAATTCTTGAGACCCATGTACAGCTGTGAAAAAGTTACAGGTTGAAGATAACAGTCGATTTTTTTTAAATATATTAATAATACCATTAATATATTTAAAAAATCAACGAAACCTCACGTATCAATTTTATAATTCTTTAAAAAATTAATACTACTTTAATACTACTCGAATCCGACCTAAAACTGCAAAAATATACCCAAAAATAGTACCTAACTGTACATTCGATTACTTCGAGTACTCTCGATTGTGAATAAAATATTTAAAATCAAGCCCCAAAAGGCACAACAAATCTGATGTTATCTCCCGTCCGTTTGGCATTTTAAGTTCCGATATTCTTTTTAGAGGCACGCTCGTGTAGATGAGACGTCGATTTCCGTTGAAATCACGAGGAAAATAAGTGCATCACGACTGTGTTGGGTGGGTAACAGGCGATCAGTCATGTTATCTTTAATGAGATATTTGCAACTGCAGTTTATGCACGTAATAAGATTAATAATAAGAATGGGAACTGTTTTAATGCTAAACAGCAATAACTTTTAGTGTGAAAGTTGTCGACTTATAGGACTGAATAGAACTATAAGACTGAAACTTCTATGATTGGAAAACATTTATCTTTTATAGCAACAATATTTTTATTGACTTAATAGCTGTGCCACGCAGTTTCACCCGCTAACTCATAAAAAAAAAAAAAATCAAAACATGATGTTACATATCCTGTAGCCTACCTCAATAAAAGGACTATTAAACATAAGAATAATTTACCAATTCGAACCAGTAGTTCCTGAGATTAGCGCGTTCAACCATACAAACAAACATTTCATCTTTATAATATTAACATGTTCTGGCAATATTTATTCTCTGGCAATATATTTTAAAGTTATTAGAAGGATAAAAAATGTACGAGGCGTTTAGGTCATATGAGGTTTATGACATTTCGTCTAATATTTGCTTCCATTTCTAAAGATCTCTTGTTCATATGAATAATCAGGAGCATGTTATGTCATCTTTACGATTTACGACGTTTAGATTTACTTCAATGGCCTGCATTTGTATGTTATCAAGTGACATCATGAGCTTGGTTATTTTAGTATGTTTGGTTTTCATCGAGTGGCTTCTGTATCTGGGCAAATATTTGAAGGTGGTAGATTTTTTTTATTTTTGCCTATATTTCGACCCACTGGTCGAAACTAACGTGAAACATGCAACTGGATCGAAATATCGGCAATTCAAAAACCGCATATTGTGAGAATTCCGCGATAATGTTAGTCTAAAATCATCATTTTCATATGACTTCAATACAAGTAAGATTCCTATCTTATTTGACGTTGATCACAGACGCCATGGTCGGCAGTGGTATCATCAATTGAAGTTCATGCTCGTTAGCTTTTTTTTTATATTACAAAAGAAGATAATGTAAAATGCTTACTTAGTGTTTTATAAACCTGCAAACTTTTACAACTGACCCATATTTTAATGAATCGCGTATTACTCACGCAGTGTTTATTCCGAACATAAACAAATGATTTATTTCGTAAAACAGGTAAAAAGTGTGCCGGTTGGTCTTTTATGAAAATTTTGGTGTGCGCATAGCCGTTCAAGCAAACTTCTTTGCGGAAGTTTCTGATTTTATAATAAAAAGGTGAAGAAGGATGTAAATGTGAGGTAAACACCAACGTCTCAACTGTTTCTGACTAATAACAGCAATGTAATGTATTGCTGTGTTCTGGTCAGAAGGGTGTGGTGAGGTAGTCACCCAAACCGTTACCACTTAAAATCAGGGGTGGCAACGCATCTGTGGCTAACCTCAGGTAAGACTCCGATCTTATCTGAAGGCGATCACCGATGTCCATGGGCGGCTGTGGCCACTTATCATCGGATGGACTGCATGCTCGATTACAAACAAAAAAAACGACCAAACGCTTTCTACACTCACAGCCCCACAGTAGGATTTTCTCCTGCGCACACAATGACGAATACACAAACACCCAGACCCGGAACAAAAATCTAACCTTATTATTTACATTTCTGTCTGGTCGGGGATCGAACTCGGGACTGATTGCGTGTCAGACCGGTATGGTGTCCGCTGCGCCACGGGGGTCGTCTTTACACTTCCATATTATAAACACAACAGGAAAGTACACTCATGTGTTCTTGTGTTAACCGTTTATGTGTTCGGGTTTGACGAATAGGCTAAGGGAGAGGCACAGGAAACGGTCATGTTTAGTCCTCAGGAGTAGCTTAACAGTGATCGACGTCAGATAGGACTTCGGCCTTATTGAAGGTACATGAAAATACATGATACATGAAAATGAATAACAAGGAGCTAAAATTTTAAACGAAATGCCTTGTAAATCTTTCAATATACATCAGTATGTAATACATCGAATCCAAATATTTGTTAGTAGTATGCCCAGTCGTGTGAAAAATGTGTCGCTATCAGTCCACTGATTACACAGCGACCAATTTGCAATTTCGTCACTTTGTAACCTGTCACGATAAACGTACTGAATATTTATGAGTTCAAAAACAAAAACTGAGCCGAACTAACTGACATGCGTATCTTAATTAACCCTGAATATTCAAAATGGACAGAAGTACCGCTGACGCATCTATTTAACTTAAGGTGCATATACAGTCTCGTTGATGGAAAGTTTAGATGTTAAATGGTGAGCCCATTCATATGAATAAAACGTAAAAGTACGAATGAAACGTAGCTTTCATTCGACCGAACAATAAAAGAATCATTTTTTTATACACTATAAATATAATTATTTGTACGAGAGATATTGTAAAGGATATTTGCTAAACAGGAAGAAATGCCGACCGACTGACTATTGACCTGATGTCTTTAAAACTTTATTTACCCGACTGCGTCAGAAGGAGCTTAATGTTTTTTTTTAATAAAATAAAAATAACATTGTTGGTTTGTTTGTTTGTTTGTATGTATATCTATTTGTTTGGCACGCGCTACAACCCAAACGGCTTGACAGATTGGGACGTATGACATGTCATAAGAATCGTCTCAGTTTGCATAGTGCCATAAGCTATATAATATCATTTTTAAAAATGGAAATAGAGGAAAAGGGGGAGGGTAAGGTAAGGGTAAAAGGGGAGGGTAAGGGGGAGGTAAATTAAATATATATAATCATGAAAAACAATCGGTTTGAGAAATCGGGTCTTTGTTTTATTGTTTTTAACGATGTTACTAGTTTCATTGAACTCTAAGTCGCATTATCCAGGGAAGCTACTTTTTAACCGACATCAAAAAAGAGGAGGTTTTAAATTCCACTGTTTTTTTAATAGTTGTAAGACGCGATCACGTAATTTAATTTACGTGGTGTTTGATCAACTAAAGTGTATTCAAGATGTTTGAAGTTAGTCGAGAGTGTAGAGTTGAGCTTATATCGACATTTTTCTCAGTTCGTTGTCTCTTGGAGGCATCCCTGTTTATATTTAGCCGGTCTCCCATATTTTGAAGCGTGTATTTACGGTCGTGTGGCGTAATATGATTTAGTAATACACGTGAATGACATAATGTTAGGAAACTGAACGTTCAACGACGAATTTAAGAAATGATTTTATAAGTTATACATTATATATTAAGTTACTAGTGTTTTGCCTAAATTTTAACGAAAGTGAAACTTCTTTAAATCATTGTGATTAGAAATTAGATGAAATGAAAATGCGTTATGAAAGTAATTGTCGGCGCTACAACTAGGTGGCGTTGTAATTATTAAAATTATTATGCTCAAAAATATCTTGTTAATTATTATTACTAGGTTTTACTTCTGCCGTGTGAACACACACGTCCTTTTCAACCGACTTCCCTAAAGAACGAGGTTATAATAGGTTTTGAAAATTTTGTTGAAATCAAATTTAATTAAAATGCAGTTAACAATGTGTAATATACGCCAATTTAAACTCAATGTTTTAAAATACAATCCAAGTATGCTAACAATCTCACGATGTTTCTGAAATACTTTAATTTATTTAAATTTAGTTTAAATTGATATCACAAAAAGCCTTCATGAGTAACACCAATCCCTCTAAAATAATAAATTAACAGGAAAATAAAGATTTTGAAATTCAAATACAAGTATTACCCATTGTCAATGATAACCTAACAATGAGTTGTGTACTATGTAAATTTACCGCACTTAAGTGGCTACGTGTTTGTAATTTTACAAAATAAAAATATGTGTTAAGAATTTATGGGTGCCCATTTGAAGCAAGGCCCCGGTTATCTTGAATAGGGGATAAAATATGCGACGGGCCTTAATGGCCCTGGTATCGGCAGGCTAAGGTTAAGACTGATATTGCGAATGCTTAAGCTTAAAGTTTTAGGGCCTTTTGATAATCTCGTAAATACATACACATGTATTTACTACATGGGAATAGAAAAATCAACACGAGAGATGTGCGAATAATTTGAATTTACGAATAATTCGTTCCGAATCCGAATAATTTGAATATTAATATTCTATTCGCAACTCGAATCGAATAGTTCAATTTTCCGAATTATTCGAAAGTTACTGAATAATTTGATAATTCCGAATCATTCGAAAAATTTCGAATAGTTTGAAAATTTTCGAATTTTTTTTTTTAGAATTAGTCACGAGTTCGTTTATTTTTCGCAAATTATCGAATGTATTCTGTCAGGTCTTAAAATCGTTCGATTCGTCGGTATTCGTACACCCCTAACCAAAACAATAGCTAGTAACTAAGTCGTAATATTGGTAACTAATTTGATGTGATAAGGAAGACATACATCTGAGGTTTTCCAGGTGATAGAATTAGTATACATTGACCGGAGACGTACCACCGCCACGCCTATTTCTAGCGTGCACTTATATATGAGGCGACCATCTTAGTCCTTGGGCGTAGCAATGCACCCTAGATCGACCTTAGATAGATCTCCTATTTTATACATTTCTGTGTTTTTCCTAATCGTGACTCATTTTCGTTTCATTGAGTTTCAATCCACAACTAACGAAATATCGGCGAAACGAAATTCAAAAACCGCATATCGTAAGTACCCGTAACATATAAAGCTGATTCTAAATAAGTATTACTTCAAAAATATGCTACGGTATGTAACATTTTTAGTGGCAACCCAATTGAGTCAGGAAACGTTAACATTTCTCCGTGCGGTCAGCGCATCTGGACCGTGGACAGGTGTTGCGGTCAGCTTTCCTGTATTTTGTGACACTATACTATTTCAAATGCTCTAGCGAGAGGCTCTCAACATTTAGTGCGGTTTATTTTTTTTATAATACCGAAAGCATAGTATCATCAACATGATTTTTACTTGAATACCAAAATCGTGAAATAAAACAAAGTAAATTATGTTTATCGAATATAACATATTCTATAAACGTTACATGTTATACAGGAATAAAAGTGGCCTGAACGTTAATGGAGGTTTCACCTTTAGGCTTTTATTACTGAAACCAAAATGAAAACATAAATAATGGCAACCATTTAATTATGAGAGAGAAAAACATATATTTTATTTAGTGGAATTAAAACTCCATCTCTCTAGGTATACAACCCATATAGAATGAAAAGAAAAATACAGAAAAGTGCCAAACAATTTTATGAATTTGGCCAAGAGCTTGCCAAAATTGTTAGTTTTGATTGTTCCTCGAAAATAATGCTATTGACTGTCATATTAACGAAAGCACCCACGCGAAATACCAAACTAAACAAAACGTTACATTACATTATTTGTCATACTCCAGACTTGAACCTGGACAATAAAATAATATCCACATAACGAAACTTAAATGGATTTTACCATAATTTACTTATAATATTTTTCTAAATAATGAAAATTCAATAAATGAAATCAGTTTATCTGAGAACGAGGTCACATAGTCATTTTTCGTTGTCAAATAGTTTTGTTCCATCGCTCATTCTGACCCTGAATAGCTCACAATAAATTAAGATAGAAGAATAACACCAAAAATATTAGATTAATTAAAAAGTTGAGTGCCACTGCCCCATTTCACACAACCGTAGTGCGAGATGAATGGAACACGTTTTGTTTGAAGTAAATAATTGCCTCTTTGTCACACGCTGTGATGTACCAGTACCCATTTTTAAAGCCACATGTAATCATAGAACTATGAAAAGAATTTAAATAATTAATTTGGTTTTAATCAGTTTTGGATGTGGATATTTGTGCGAGTCCAATGAACCTTTAATATAAAAGCAATTCTAGGGTAATAAGCGCAGGAAATTTAACTTAATAATCATGGCGCCAAATTTGAAAGTTTACCGAAGCATTTCTACTCCCGTTTCAATTAAGGTAGGCACTTCATCTTTTATTTTTTCCCAATTTGCGGCGTAGTAACATTTTTTTTCGAGGGAAGTATGATGGTTATGTGAGATTTTACCGCACTAAAACCCTACGGAACGTTTCAATTAAGGTGAGCGGCTGGGTTCACCGCCTTATGTGGTCTGTACGACAGTATGCAACACATACCGCCGTCCTACACGGAGTCACTTTGCAGGATGTTTCGAGTTCCCACTCTTACCGCTCGCAACCTCAGAAATCGCTTCTGTGTAGTTCACATTACCTACCTATTGGCAACCCCGTCAAAGTAGCTTCAGTTATTTCTAAATTGGAACATACAAACTAAAATTTTCTTTATATGTATGTGTTCATTCGCAGAACCCGAGTACCGTTGGAGCGACAAGGCCGCGTACTTCATAATTCGTAGCTAATTAGCCGTTTTATGCGCGATAACTTAAATAAAGCGGTTTGTACAGTTATTTTAACCGCCTCGTTAAGTTTAATACGCCTCATTGTCAGCACATTCGTCTTTTTAATCAGATTCAGTATCTTATCAGAAACAAGCTCTCCTGTCCGCGTGCACTCCCGTGATACCACTCAAATCTCCTTTTAGACGCTTTGTCAATGTGTTTTACTTTAATAAAGGCTTAACGGTTACAATGACATTTTTGAATCTCGCTTTCAACGACGACCCGCGTGGCGGAGCGGTCACCATTTCGGTCTGACGCGCAGTGGGTCCCGGGTTCGATTCCCGGCCAGACAGAAATATGAATGATGAGTTTAGATTTCTGTTCTGGGTCTGGGTGTTTGTGTGTCCATGGCACCCACGACACAGGAGAAAATCCTATAGAAAGCGTGTGTTTTTTAAGATTTTATTGAGAAATTCAAATCAGTGTATTTATTATTTGTCGTCTTAACAGACAGACAGCTGTAACAAGGTTTTAACAGGTTTTAGTGTATAGAAAATCGAATCGAAATCATGTTTGGTAGAAGCAAAGGACATCCCGCGACTAATTAGCTTAATGACCTAAAGAAGACTGCAGAAAACTGCTGGATTCAGAGGACTTAAGACTGGTCGGAGTAGCACCTATCGAGCAGCCATATTCAGCAGTAGACTGTTAAAGTTAAAATTAGACGGAAAAGAACAGAAAAGTTTTGAATAGAGAGAGATTTAAATAAATGTAGTTACAATAACAACACAGATTCCCGTTCCAGTAAACAAACATTAATAAAGATCGCTCGAGATTAGTCAATTAGCGCTTGGATTTAAATCCGGCGCTTCGTAGAACAATCGCTTAGTCAGTTGGCTCTGAATAGCGGTTATGTGCTTTGTTTTGGCACAGCGCTGTCGTATTATTGTTTATTGGGTGATTAGGATTAGTGGGGTTTATTGTTTGATTTATTTTATCACTCTCCATGTCTTTTGCATCGCTGTATTCTACGTTACTCGAAACGTTACGTTATGTGAAATTGAATATGGTATAGTCAGTGTGTCTGTCAATTCGCGCTTGGCAACCGCGGTGAACTATGGCCTAAAACTCTAAGAGAAGACCCATGCCCAGCAGTGGGACAATAATGGGTTGACGAAGGAGTTAGTTTGGTGCGATCGGTACTACCACGATTTACTCCGACTCCGGATGCACCACCGCCCCACCTATTTCTGACTTAAAACAGAAGTGTTAAACGCCGATGCATTCTGGTCTAAGAGAGGCACATGTTAGGCGTTATAACTTAGTCTTAGGGGTACCTGTAGCCGGGGAGTAAAATACGGCTACGGTGTCCCCTGTCTGTCGAAAGAGGCGACTAGAAGTGGGCTTCTGGCGTTGCGGGCGGCTAGAGTGGGAGCTCCAATCGCCCAGTCAGCAACCCTGAGAAGGACGGCGGCATGTGTGGCATGTCGTCACAGGCATTGGAAGTTGTAGGGGGCACCGGTGTGTTTCACTGGAGATCCCGGAGTGCAAGCGCTGAGAAGGGCCACCGAAGAGGTTTTAGTGGGTAAAAATCCCACATAACCCGGAGTCTCTCCCAAAGCTTCGGTGTAGTTTTTGAATATTACCCCCCGTTACCAGAAAAAGGGGTAGCAACACATCTGTGGCCAACGTCCGGTAACACTGTTCTCATCTGGGGTTAATTACAAAAGTCCATGGCTGGCAGTGGGTGGCACTGACTATCACGACTGCATGTTCGTTTGCTACTTCCATTTAGTCTTTAGACCAAAATACAGTGCATAACACTGCTCTTATTAGGCAGAAATAATTGTGGTGGTAGTGTTTTAGGTGTCGAACCACAAAGAGTGCTACCACTTTTTATAATATCAGTAATATCAATAATAAATCTTGCTCTCACGCTTCCCCCTTCGTATTAAAACTTTTTACCAGCTTAAGATTTATTTTTGGCGACCCGCGTTGCGGAGCGGTCATCATATCGGTCTGACACGCAATGCGTCTCGGGTTGGATCCCCGGCCAGACAGAAATGTGAATGATGAGTTTAGATTACTGTTCTGGGTCTGGGTGTTTGTGTATTCGTCTTTGTGTGTCCATGGCACCCACGACACAG
>DWNE01002844.1:0-17846 GCA_018249875.1 Cecropterus toxeus | reverse complement strand
TTTTGGATTCCGGTTGTGTTGCTATATCACATTTTAATTTTCTACCATAAATTTTGTTTTTTATTATCATTACTGTATGAAACGAAATTGAGTTAATATAAATATTGGAATATGTGAATTGATATTAATTTAGTCAGATTATTATTTTAATATCGTTGTATAACCTTAATATCGTCAAAAATAAGAAACTACTTTTTAAGGTAAGAAATTAAGAAACGATTTTTTTTGATAGATCATCTCCTTTGTTTACATTTTGGACATCTAATTATGAATCGGACTATACATATTGAACTACAAGGTCATTTCTTCTAGAATATTATTAAAATCTTGTCTAGTCCACTTGAAACTTTGTGTAACAAACAAAACTAAGAAGTTTTCTTTGTAGAAGTATATTTATTTAAAATTATACTGAAATTGGTTTATTAGATTTTTCAATAAAATATTATGTTAAAACATTCTTTTATTTTGTAACCCAACCTAAGTACAAAAATACAACAATAATTACTGAAAATGAAATAAAACATTACTTGCTTTACTAGAAATACAGAACTCTACAACATGTCAGTTAACATTCAAAGACATAATTATTGAAGTCAACAAATTTATATTTTGCCAGCATAATATGGATTAAATCATAATCTTGTTCCAAGAGGAAAATCCTGCCCAGCAATAATAGGATGGTATTGTTTTAACGCTCATTTAAGAACAATTTTCAAGGTGTCGAACTAGTGTAGTTCAACTGGGGAGGTACCACAGCACACCTATTTCTGATGTAAAACAGTTTTTGCATTTCGTTAAAAGGGTATGGTTGCTGACTCACTTATACATGAAGCAATTATCTCAGTCCTCTGGATTACAAATGCATCTGTGTTCGATTTCAGAACCCCTGTTCTATATGAAGTTGCTTACAAATGTCCATGGGCAGCAGTAATCACTTACTATCAGTTGCACAGAATGCTCAATTGCTACTTCAATCTTATAAAAAAAAAAGTTATGTATTACAAAATATTTATTAATAAATAACATAAGTCCGTACAATTATGGTTCTTTGCAACAGAGAAATGGTTGAATAGCCATTTGGATATCCGAATCAAGTGGTATTTCATGAAAGTACTTTGAAAAAGTCAATACAATCTTATACAAACTACGCTTAACTGATGACAAAAGTGCAGATTTTATCTTCATAGCCAGAACATCATTTAAAATGTGTTTTCTAGGCACGAGCCCAGGCTTAGTCAACTTGTCCAAGTTCTGTTTAAGAGTAACCAATGCATGTATCACTACAGGCAAATCAGTCTGCACTACTCCATACTTATCCTCTTTTAAAGATGCTGCTGTGATATGAGCTAATCCTTCACATGTCCACATAACAGGTTGGGCTTGAATTAGCACAAATTTTAATCTAGTATCAGTGAGCTCACCAAAAAAGTAATTGATGCCTGGTTTTTGACATAACTTATTGATGAAATTATTAAAATCATCTTTTAATGCATCTGTAAATGTATTATCCTTTTTATTCTTAGTATGGTCCTTCAGCTCCAGTAAATATGGTGACTGAGCCATGTTTCTTAGGTTTCCTGGGTAAAGTCCAGGTGGTGGAGTCACATTAAGCATACTTTTAGGATATGTATGTTCAGATTCAGTTTGGAGGGTATCACCATTTATAATGTCTAACTCCTTACTGAAATTATTCAGAATACTTAAACATTTCTCCAGCAAATTAGTCCAATTTCGGGGATGACCACCTGGTTGAGATAATGTGAATATATGTGATCTTCTAACTGGGTCGGTCATTGACACAATCTTCAAATCCAAGGCCCCCAGGTAGCCAGTGAACTGTGTTTTCTGGGACAAGGCGTTATATAAAGTCATGCTAGAACTTGATTCAATGGGAAATTTCATTGGTTCCGTTAGTACAATATTGAACACTGTTCTCATAGTATAAACAGAGACAAAAAATAAACTTGTATAAAACCACAAACCAATCCATATGCCAGTACCAATTAAATTAAAAATGCTATCCAATGGTGGATCTTCTAAATACAGGCTGTAAACATCTGCAACTACATTTCTTGGTTTACTTCCCCACAAGTAATAAAATGCACTGTAGTATGCAACAGGTATCATTGAATTTCTGAATCCCTGTGACAGTACATGACTTGTGGCCATTTTAATTTGCTGAAATTTATCTTGATAAATATGTGGAAATGTTAATACTGCTGTCCCGAAGATATACACATTAAGGAAATAATAAAGTCCCATCCACATTCCACCGAACTGCAGGAATAAACTCTGTTCTGCTAGACACTGGCCATCATATTTTTCGCATTCTTTCTTTAACTCCGTGAAGTTGCTTTTAGCTAATGAAGAATACAAACACATCGTAAAATAGCCATTCAGAGCATACAAGATACTGAAAATGATATTCTGCAAAGAAAAAATACTGAGAAACATTGAGAATCTCGTGAAACGTTTTGGTGCCGGTTTCGTATAATAACTCCCATAAATGTATGCTTGAAAGAACGATACTAGAGCGAGTAAGACCACGTTAAGGCCCATCTTCCAGCTGAGAGTATCGTTGAGCGTTGATGTTATCCATGACAAAGGGTGCAGTAGATCTATTTGAATAATGAAAACCAGCACTATAGCTAGAACTGTCTGCAACGCAATATTCCACAACACTGCTTTTACCAGTCTTTGAGAAAATATTTCACTTTTTTCTTCCATGCCGGCAATTGCAAGGTTAGAGTTGAATGTGTCTTCTTTTACCAGTGAAATACTTCTTTTATTAGTAAATGCATTTACTAAACAAATCACTTTATTGTCAAATGTTCCTTTTGTGGATTCAATCACAATATTTCTAAACATTTATTTAATAATTTCAGTTAAAATTTAAATTTGCAGCCTCCCTAGACTAGTCAGTCTTACTTGACAGGTGACAGTTTATTTGACGTGAACTAAAAGCTATATAGTTTCAACAATGAAAATTGATTTACTTTATTAAGACAGTGAACATAAACATAATGCCCTTTTAACCAACGTTTTTTTAACATTTAAATAAGTAAATAGCGCGCTAATATAAACTTTATCAAGTTATATTTGATTCCATATGCAAATCACTTTAGAAATCTGATAGATAGTAGATATAAACTGTATAATATTATGAGAATAAAAAAAATAATAAATAAGTAATAAAATAATAAACATATGGTATAAAATCATACGTGGCGTTGGAAATAAATATTGTTAAATCTGTGGAATGCCTTAGGTTTGACATTTGGTATAAAGTAAATTATGTCATTGAAATATAGTGACTCGAAAGACTGCAGGATATCGATTTATATTATATCGAAATTGATATCGATACAGAATACTACTAAAACAATTTCGATTTCGATTATATAAATAAACATGTGCATATAGGCAACATGCATATGCTTAAATAATCGAAAAATCTATTAGAATAAACCACATAAAAACGTAATATCGACCCCAGAAAGCAATTTTAACGATCTCAAAAAATGCACCTTCCAGAAAATAATCATTTATTTGAAATAACATGGTTTACTAGTATCTAATTTTTTAAATCCATGAAACCATTCTAAGATAAGAGTACCTAATTGATTTTATGTATATAATAAAATAACGTATATTTTGGAGATACGACAAAATCGCGTTTCTGCGTCGATTTTTTTGCAGTTTTCATACCAATAATCAATAATAAACGAATGAAGTCGTTTTAAACAATCACAACAATAATCATATTACCATTATTCTATTTTAAATGCATTTACAAACATCTGAGGAAATCAGGTAAGAAACTTTGATCAATAAACGTTCACCAAAATGAAAAAACTGTTACACTCTGGAAATATAATTATGTCGTAGTAACACCACCTTGGTTCAGTCACAACTGTGTGACTTACAAAGCATCTACCTTCTGAAAGTTATATTATTAGTTTATATATTTAAAAACTTTTTTTAAATAACGGATATGATGTGATTCGATTTCGTGAAAAATGGAGAAAATATAGGTATTAAGGTAACGAGCTATCTAAAACGATATGTTGTAGATAGCTTGTTAGATTCTGACGATGTATCGACTATCAAGCAAAATATAGATATCGATAAGTTGATGTTTATTCGCTTTCGCGATCCTACTGTAGTATTATTTATTTAGTTGCATTTGACTTTTGTAGACATATATTATGACTGGTGCATATAGGTGCTTTTACTGAACTCGAATCATGTAAAAACTAACGCCCGAACATTATTGAGCTTACTCGTGAATGATTCTTCACAATAACTTGGTGCCTAAAGTGCAGGAGTAGAAAGGAAAGGTGGCAGCAGTTGTAAAGCTACGTCTGTGGTCGTCGCGAATACTATTGCCCTACATTTTAAACCTTTAACTCAAATGGAAGAAAGTTATGCAGTTGCATCGTTTCTTTTTAAGGGAGTGACTTAATATTGATTTGTGATGGAATGTGTAACAGTCTCCAGTTGGATGTCGATCGAATGAAAAACTCTTGTTATGTATACGTTAGTAGAGATAGCTGTGAGTGTGGGGGTGCTCGCCACCCTCGTCACGGCTCTCTCAGCATGTGTCTGCGGCTGCAAGAACTCCAATCAGAAGTAAGTACTATTTTCAGTACAACTTATATTTTCCATCAAGTTTATTTTACAAGATGTGACTTGGAAGTCTTATACTATCAGATCATATTATTTAGACATTTACTTTATTATTTTTACACCATATTCTAAAACTTGCGAAAAGGTTTGGTTTTTATATTATTTTACCAAAAAAAATCCAAATTACGTTTTAATTATTTTCTTTTTATCAGCAATAAGCCAGTAGAATCTTAATCAACCGATATAAATATAATGTTATATTTAACAGAAGTGAGTTGGTTGGCACGGCCGGTGTGGTCAAAATCCGTTTAGATGAGGAGGCCCCATCGCCTACGCCCACCACTCCAGCCTCCATCAAGCGGTTTGTTTTAGCATTGGCATGCATAGATGTTCTAGATAATGGTCAATTTAGACTTAACAGCGGCTTGGTGTAATGACTAATCTATTATGACTGATTTATTCCCATCTATATTTGTTTGGGGAGCTAACTTTACGTTACATACTGCATCAATATTGTTTTATTATGAATTAATGTTATAATTATTATTGTATGTTATAATAATCCAGTGATTATGTGTTAAACTAAATGGAATCAATTTTAAATGTGTAGAAATTTAGGCTATATATAATTATAGTGTAAAAATAATATGCTTGATAATAACTTCTTCTTATTTTTGTATTCTTTTTATAAAATATATTGGATGTTTTCTAATAATTATGTCAATAAAAGGTTCTTCTGTCTTGTATATTAAAATGTGTAATTACAGTGCATGTTTAATAAATACTAACTTGATAAAATGAACATATAAGTAGATTTAACAGGTACAAACTTTTTATAATTTTAATTTTGGCTTTGAATATCCTACGCAAACTGTCAAATTTTCAAACAAACATTAATTTACCTTACTTAATTTTTTTAGTTTACAAAGTAATATTTTGTCTATTAAAATTTGGGTAAAGTATGCTTCATATATCATGAATCGGGGTATTTTATTATAAACAAGTTTGTATATTTCAATTAATAATACTTATGACCTTTTATGTCATATTTTGTAAATTATTCTGTTCACAAGAATTTAAGGTACATAATATACTAGTAAATAAAATGACTGTGTATGAAATATTTGTCTAATTATGTGTTAAAGTAACTACTAACTTCTTAGCTATTTTGTCTAAGGGTGCATGTTTGCAGAGCCACCTAAAACTATTATATTTTTTCATAAAATTTGATCTACAAAGTATTCCTGATATTCATGCTAGATAACACTATAAAAAATTCATTACGTTTTTCAAAAGGCTGGTATATATTTGTAATATTGAAAGAACAATCACCCAGGAGTGAGTAGCCACTATGGCCAAAAATAATGTCCACTTGTAGTATAAAATGGTCAATTTACATGGACATGGTATATTCATAGTTTGTTATATTTCATTTATTCTGGTGCAGGGCCTCAACGCAGAACAGCCAGCGGAGTCTGCCAGAGATACCACATCCAGTCGGCAGGCACGACAGTGGTGATACAGCTTCTGAAATCTATGCCACTGTCAATTTGGATGAAGGTATTATACAATTTATAAAACTTTTGCATTTTTTCTGCAATATACATATTATTAATTTTTAACACAATGTTATAAAATTTTGTTGTTCTAGTATCTCATTAGAATTACTTTATATCTTTCTGCAATAATTTGGCAAAAAAAAAAACAACTTTTAAATTGTTGCCTCTCTTTTATATTATTGTTTCTATATTTTTTAAGCTATACAATTAATATAAAGATATGTCTGTAGAGTACGTTTTTTTTACAAACTTAGTAATTACTAACCAGTTGTAGTTTAACAAGACAGTAGTAGATTATAATAACAAATTAGTTTTAGGTGACTTTTCTCAAAAATAAATACTGCCGTGCTCAATTATATGAACACGTCACCTCATTTTTAATGGTTACTGCCATCTAATGATTCATTCTGGCAAACTCCAATTTGAACAGGACTCACTAGGTGACATAAATTAGGAACAATATCTAAAATAGGATAACAATTTCTTCACTTTTTCTGATTATTGTTTGTATGATTTTATGTTTGTGGTTGCAAATATGTATGTCTTACTTCATTGTATTAATTTTCGTACATGTTAACATATATTTACATATAGTATTAGGTGGTAGAACCCTTTGTGGTTTGTCTCGGGGTGCACCACATCAGTTTCTGCCAATAATAACAGCAGTGATAAGTACTGCTGAGTTGTAGCTTGAAGAGTGTGGTAAGGGAGACTCGATTCGCGGCATCAATTCCTGCTCCTCAGGGTAGCAACTAATCTGTTGTCGACCTCAGGTTTATCGTTTTTTTTTTCACATTGATGTAGCAAACAAGCTTGCAATCCATCTGATGGTAAGTGATTACTGCCACCCATGGACATCAGTAAAAACTTCATAACAACAGAACAGGAGTTCTATCTGAAGTCAATTATAGATGCGTTGCTAGTGACTGAGATGGTCGCCTCATATATAAGTGGGGCGACAACCACACCCTTCTAACGAAACGCAAAAACTGCTTCACGCTAGAAATAGGTGCTCCCCGGCCGAACTACACTGGTTCTACCACCTGGTTGATCATGAATGTACGAGGGCGACAGTGGCCACTCACTATCAGGTGAACTGCTTGTCCGTTACTATTTCCTACTAAAATAAAGAAAAATATATTTATCCCATTTTCGATTGCGTATTATAGATTGTGTTGAAAGATAATTAAATAGGAACTGGTCACGCGAATCATTCACTTTATCCTCGTTCGATCATAAGACTAATGGAAATTGTAAATTATCTAGATGCATTAATTCAAAGTCACATTATAGTGACCACTAGAATAACTTAGGTAGTAACACGCGTTTTGTTATTGTTTATGCACAGAGAATATTAACTTGCATTTATCCTTTGTGATGTGCATCCTTATAGGTATAATTACTGCACCTAGTTCCGAAAATCTAAAATAATATTATCTGATAAAAAATACTATTATTTTAAAATAAGCTATTTTTTATCATACATTTTACGCTACTCTACATTTCCACAATTTCCACAATTACGATCTAATGTCCCCCAATGCAGCTAGCGAATTTCACGAAATCTGTACCAGAATTCATATTAGATAATAATTATGCTTTATAATTAGAGGGCAGAGTAGTATTCAGAAGGGATATATACGGATTGTAGAATTAGTAGTAATTAATTCGATAAATCACTGCTACCGTATTAATTGCAATCTACTAATCTTATCTGTAATTACGGAATATTTATCTATAAATCGGGCAATAATGACTTAAAAGTGCCGCTACTAGGAATCCATGGCAAACATTACTTAATTGATTAGTATTTATGTTTAGGTACATGTCGCATATGCTAATTATAATGCTTATCTTCAGGAAATAAGGTCTTAGCGACTGCTTCGACCAGTCGAGATCATCCGTATGAACATGCTTACGCCAAACTACAGAATGAGAGCCATAACATGTAAGTATACAATATAATAATAATAATAATAATAACGACGCTTTCTACACTCATAGCCCCACACTAGGATTTTCTCCTGTGTCGTGGGTGCCATGGAACCCAGAACAGAAATCTAAATTATCATTCAGATGTATGTCTGGCCGGGGATCGAACCCACTGCGTGTCAGACCGGTATGGTGACCAGTCTGCCACGCGGATCGTCAATGATATATGAAGAATGACTAGATATCTAACCTACTCATCTACACTTTCTTATCTAGCTTTCATTGTTATCTAAATCAAGTGCTTTGTAGCATATTTCAATTGGTCAATGAAACGTGCATGCAACAGATAAGCGGACTGCGGTCTAAAATTTAATGCTTGGTTAATTAAGTTTAATCCTTAATTTTACAACTTCTGAACAGTTTTAACATCTATGATTAAAAGCAACACGATTTTTTATATTCTTAATCTCTCGGATTCCGCTATCATGCTTAATTTCATGATAAGTGTTGGCTATAAGTATTCTGTTTGTGGTTGGTTGCGGAAACACTACCACGAGACCTATTCTATTCCGATTTTAAGGGCATCAGATACTTATCCGAGATATTCCAATAAGTCTTCAGGTAGAACTCATAAATTTTATCCGAGGTATATTACAGATGTTTATGGACGGCACGACAGTGATCGTTTGCTAAACCTAGCCGATACTTTTAATCCGTAACCTAAATAAAATGAAACGGAAAAATAAAACTAAAGGTAAAAATAAATTCCAACGGTGTATATTTTAAATAAGTCTGTTAAACAGTAAGTACGTATATTCTGCTGACAAAACAGAGTATAATCAAGATAAATTCGAAACAATGAGTGAGTAAGAGGACTTAATATCCTGTCGAGTGAATAGCCCATTAATTGAGCGAAGGGTGCTTACCCTCGGACCCGATCTAGGTGATGACTAAGCGAGGGCGTGTGCTCCAATTTACTTATTAAAGTCGTTTCTTACAGTAAACGAACTACCTATAACTACGTATGTCATCGCTATTATGAGATCATTTAATACCGCGTAAATAGTGACTGTACTATAATTACTTTACGAATTACAATTGTCTCGTACAACAAGAACTTATGCTACATGTTCCATATATCTTACAGTGGAAATACAAGGAAACCAATATGAAAATAGAATTTTGTGTAAATAACAAAATTGTATTCGTGTCTTGAGGAGTTTCTTATAACGAGCGGATGTGAGAGGGACGTTACATTTATGTTTACCTTTTTTTACCACGAATCATTACTTTTCAGTAGCTAATCTATTCTACGTTATCATCAGTTGTTTGAAATACCATTATTTAATTTATTTTTACCGAGATTTTGCAACTTCAAAAAATTACCTTCGCTAGACGAATTATCGCTGGTATGTGACGGGACTCAAAATTATTGATTTTACAGAATGGCGTTTTTTAAATTTTTAATACATGTTTTAGAACATAGCGCCAAATAATATGTAAATGATTCATTGAAGGTTTGACTTTAATGATCAAAGGAAAATTCATCGTAGAATTAAAACAATATATCAAAGATTTATGATCGGATGGCATATTTCGTTCAATTTGACCGAATTTCGAGTTCCGTGAAAATTCTCGCATACCAGCTATATATACCTATTTAGGAATGTAGTTACTCCTTAGAACCGACGATAATTGTGGTATATTCCAAACAACGTACGTTATAATAATTTTCCTCTTCTAAAATGCTTGAACATTACGTTTATGAAATATTTCCAATTAAGAAGTAACGTTATTTATAGGTTTTAGTGCCATGTCAATTATCTTGTTTGTCTCACGTACGCCACATCGTATTATAAGTACAACACATATGTAACAAATCAATATATCGGAATCAATTATGTTTCTCGTAAAATATAAACAAAGCTTCGTAAATAAACAATACATATATTACTTTTATAAGCACATTTTCTATATAAAATTGTCTTGCACTAACTGTCTATTTTAAGGCCAGGTTAATAAAGTACTTGATTTTCTAGCACCGTGGAAATAACGCCGGAGCAGAGATCAGAGAGCGAAATTGAAATCGACGAGAGGGATGCAACGCAATCAGCTGCCGGTAAGCTTGTTTGATTTTTTAATAACTGTTTTGTCTTAAAATAGTACATACGCTTTATTCTACTAGATATAATAATAAAAAATAGCCGTTACGCTTGGCAGATGTTAAACATTGTGTACGTACCAGTATTTTTTTATATATATAAAATATATATATAAGATTTTATATATATATATAAGATTGTAGTAGCAAACGAGCATGCAGTCCACCTAATGCTAAGTGGTTACTGCCACCCATGGACATGTAAGCAATTTCATGTAAAACGGGGATTCTATTTGAAGTCGATCACAGATGCATTGCTATGCTCGAGGACTAAGATGGTCTGCTTATAATATAAGTGAGCCGGAAACCGCCGCCGTTCCACCGAGACGCAAGAGCTGCACACACTAGAAATATGTGTGACGGTGGTACTTTCCCGGTTGAACTACATTGGTTCTAACACCTACAAAATTGCGACAGGAACTAAATGTATAGCATTATGAAAATAACGCCATCTACAAAAAGTATCCCGCACTAAGTCGAATTAACACCGCAGCCCGTTTAGTTTTGTTCGATACTTTATAGTTCCGAAAATGTATAACAGATGGTGCTAAAATAAATAAAGGCAAGCATCGCCACGCTCACAGTCAGCTTGACCTGCGTCTATAGATGTCTCACATCAAGAATATATGTTTGTAATAACATCTTTACGAAAATTAGTGCGTACTTATAACTTCTGAAGGGGTTTTTTTTATTAATATGAAGTAGCAAACGAGCAAGCAGCCCACCTGATGGTAAGTGGTTACTGCCGCCCATGGACATTTGAAGTCGACCACAGATGCGTTGCTACCTCCGAGGACTGAGATGATCGCCTCATATATAAGCCGGCAACCACACCCTTCCACTGAAACGCAAGAACTGCTTTCCGCTAGAAATAGGTGAGGCGATGGTACTTCCCCGGTCGTACTACATTGGTTCTACCACCTGGAAATTTTTTTTAAACAATATTCTCTATTTTCCCATGATTGATGTATAATTGATTTAAATTACATTGTTCTCTGAAAACAAACGATAAGTCCAATTATCGTGTATTATTTATAATAAACCAGGCTTTGTGAATTCTAAGAATTGTAACAGAATATTGATTAATGAACACTGATATTGCCGGAAATCGGATTTGCAGTACATTTTTGATTAAAATATTCCAATTTGAATGAAGATGAATTGGAAAGGTTTAAATGTTAGATTATTACATTCTATTGCTAATTCCAATAAAGTTAACGAAGTGATTATATTAGTATTACGTAACATAAATACGATATGTATGTAATTTATGCAGTATTGTCTCTCTCGTGTTTCTCTCGTCAACCCATTATCGTCCCACTGCTGGGCACAGGTCTTCTCTCAGAGTGAGAGAGTTTTAGGCCATAGTCCACCGGGCTGGCCAAGTGCGAATTGTTAGACTTCACACACCTTTGAGAACTCCTTTTTTATGAGAACTTTCAGATGTGCAGGTTTCCTCACGATTTTTTTCTTCGCCGTAAAGCAGTGATAATTAAATTCTAATACACACATATTTTTAGAAAAATCAGTGGTGCGTGCCTGGGTCCCCCGGATCCTCGATTGAGAGACCGAGTTTCAACCATTAGGCTGTCACTGCTCTATACGTTTACCGAACTTTTAATACAATGTTAAAGTACTTTGATCAGATTGAAGTAGCAAACGAGTATGCAGTCCACCTGATGGCAAGTGGTAACTGCCGCCCATGGATCCCTGTAAGGAACTTCATACAGAACAGGGGTTCTATCCGAGGTCGATCACAGATACGTTGCTACTCCTGAGGACTGGGATAGCTACCTCATATAAAAGTGAGAAGGCAACCACACCCTTCCACCGAAATGCAAGAACTGCTTCAAAATAGGTGTGGCGGTGGGATTTCCCCGGTCGAACTACACGGTTCTACCGCCTGTTGAAGTAATAAAAGAAATCATAAAATAGAGCTTCGTTTCGCTTATTTTAAACAGATTCGAGGGGGACAAAAACACAGTGTGATTTATAATAGAAAGATTAGTGAATAACTTAATTGTCGAGACTGGAAATCCTCCTTCAATGTTTTGACTGATTGCAATCACCCCACTTAACATGATACATTATCATTTCTGATATAGGTACTTCATTCCTTTCTATTACTCAGACTATTACTCCAGACTCATACGTATAATTTAAATTAAATATATATTATGTATATCTTTATATATATTTAAGTATTGTATTATAAATAAATCATATAATTTCACTGCCAGCCTAATATTTATCTATGAATTTGATAGGGCTTAACGCATGAGTGTTTCTAATAATCAATAATACTTGCATTGCGGCTTGACTTAGAATATGTGTCTCGCCGCCTATGCACTGATTGCCAGCTCCATCTTAGTCCTTGGAAGTAAAAACGAATTTCTGTTTGACTTCAGATAGAACCCTTGTTCTGAAGTTCTGAAGTTGTTTACAGATGTTGAGCGGCAGTGGCAACTTACCATCATTCAACATGCTCCCTATTGGCATGCTTTTAAAAATCTAGAAATTTGTTACATTTACTACTAATCAATAATATGCATTTATTATAGAATCTGTAGTAATCTCAGCGTCAGTAGCCATCAGCGGTCAGCTTCCATCGAGCCAAGAGTTGCCGTACATCACCCCGCCGTCCCCGCGACCGGTCACCGACAACGCAGTTCATTTCAGCGGCGATTCCACAGATTCTGCCAGTACGTACATTACGATTTATTATAAAACTCCTTTTTCCCCCTGATTAAGATTATATGTGGCGCTGACGAGTTTCGTCGTGACTAAGATTTATGCCTCAATATTAGTACTAAAAACATATGACCATGCAATTTCACGAACGAATATTCCCCGCGGTGGTCTACCCCTCCTTTCAAGGTGGGTTAATCGTGGTGGGTATTCTATCTTGACTGCTGTGACATTCAGAGAAGTACATTTTATCCTCAAAGACATACAATTGCTCGTTATAAACTATTAAAATGAGATCAAGCTTTTTATAACAACCTTGAATATAAAAACATAATAAAGGCAATTAAGTCTGTATTTCAAATTTCAATATATCATAAGTTTAAATATTACCATCATAAGTAAAAAAATAGATCATAATACCATGTTAACATATTGAAATTTATAAACTCGCTTATTGTCCACAGAGGGTTATACAAGCATCTCGGTCCGAGAGCCCTTAAGCAACATTCGAGCGCAGAGTGCTAAACCACCCACACAACAGCCTCATTATGCCACCGTATCTGATGATTCAGGTTAATATTGAATAAAAATAATTTATAATCTCTGTAAAATAAGATTATCAAAAAAAAATACTTCAAATCTTCAATGATAAATTGACTTTAAGAACATCTTCAATCATCTTTAATATTGTCTTTGTCAGATTAGCTACGTAAACATTAAATTACTTTATGTTAAATGATTGATGCGTGCCCCCTAAATCGTGTTTTGTAGTCACCTTTTAGAAGAGAAGGAGTTGTGTTATTCAGAAAGGACCCTTAATGCTCTAGGTTAAAATAATTTTTATTCTGCACCAACACATTTTAAAGAAAATATTTTATATTGACCTGCATAGGCATTTATAATTTGTCACATGTTATATTTTCTGAAGCTATTACCTATTATGACTATGATCTATGAACCTATTCACTTTTTCTGTATTTTTTATTTTCCATTACAAACATATCACCATGTTAATTTTTCACGATATTATTATATTATATTATATTATACAGATGAAATGTACGCGGCGATAGAGGAAGCGAGTACGGGCGAGGGCTCGGACACCTACGCGCAAATCGGTCCCGAGCCGCGACGCCGCGACGCGCACACTCCCCTCGTACCCCACAGTTCCCACGTACCCCACGCCACACATAGTTCCCACATACCCCACGCTACACATAGCTCTCATGTATCCCACACCGCCCATAGTTCCCACTCCGCGCATAGTTCCCACGTATCCCACGCCTCGCATAGCTCCCACGTACCCCACGCCGCGCATAGCTCCCTCGTACCCCATGCAGCGCATGCCTCGCATGCGCTGCTGCCCGAGTTAACGCACCATGCCAGGTAACTATTTTATTTAATAATGTATTTTTAGGGATGTTATGAAAAATATTAAAGTTTATTTTTACGATACTTTTGCACTTTGCAATAAAATCAAATGATACGAGGATTTAGTGTTTAAATATGCATTCACATGAATACGACAACACCTTAATTTCAACTTAGATCTAGAAAGAAAATTGAAATTAATAATTCCCGGGGAACGAAACTGGACCCCTCCACCATATTGATTGGTATTTTTGTTATTAATACCAAGCAATATGGTGTATTTTAGGTAAAGTATTTAAGTTTATCTTCAGTAATACTTTTTAGGAACATAGCTAATATGTATCGCTGCTGGTTTCGTGTATAAAATATGTTGTGAGTTAATTTAATGTAATAAAATATACCTGAATCGCTTCAAATAGATTGAATTGAGATTAGGATGAAATGTAACACAAATAAACCTTATGAACGTTTTTATACATATCCATGAATATGGGGACGATTTTAAAATATCATCGGTCAGGATTTCCTCCAAAGTATTATATTTATTACGTTTCTATCTTTTAAATACCACGCTCTTATCATTCAAACAATCATTTCAGTATAGATCGAATCTACAAACAATTACTATGCTACCTATCGATTGATCCATAATCATAGGCTACTCGTGCAAATAGGTAGGCAGTATATCAATTCGTAGATATATCTACAAAGATTGAATCCACGACAGTTTAGTCTACTGTGTATTACTATGGACAAATCATACTGATATATACAAAAATCTCAGTAACCATATTTATATGTATTCATATTTATTTCTCATTAATTTTCCTTATTTAATACAATATCTAAAATATAACATAGTACTTAGGAAGACATCAAAGAAAGCGCCTATCATGCAATAAAATGTGGAAGTCTGAAGATAATCAATTATAATAAGTGTTGCTAATTGCTTTAGTTGTTTTGATTGAATATCTTAAAATAACTAAGCCAATCCATAAGCAATGAACTTTTTAATTAAATAAGTGCATCAGAATGTACACATCAAGATTTACAGGTAGAATTAAAAGTGTTTTTATGTTAACATGCATATTGTATCAATGCAGATTATCTTCTGATTCGCTATCAACAGAAGCAATCTTTATGTAATCGACGTTTCGTTATCTAAAACTTATTTTCCAATGAATTTCAAACAAAGAACGCATGTGGAATTTTACTAATTCATTGCTAAAATAGCTATTACCAAGTATTAAACCTCATATGAACTTCAAGGAAATGTAGAATAACATAGCAAATGATTGAACTAATATATTTTATTTAGTTTTATTTGTAGCATCGAATTTATATCTCCTTTGTGTCCTTAGTGTCCTAAATTTTTTGTAGATATAGTAAATAAGTAAGAACAAAAGATAGACACATACATACGGTCAATTTAGCGCAAATAAATAGGAGTAAGGTTACATTAATAGAGCTAAAATAGGTACGAATTTTGGTAACACCGTTATGGATGAAACGTGGAAAGTCCCCATCAATCTCACATCTGCAAAAAAAAACGGTCACGGTCAAAGGTCGCAAATAGGTTTTTTTACGTACTTCAGCGAAACAGTTGTATCATAAAATTATATAAAACAAAGACTAGATCATGCAATTATTATCTATAGCAAAATGTTTCTGCACTTTTCTCCCAAGAATCAACATTTCGGAGATATAACGATAAATAACATTGAAAAATCTTTGTTGTTCATAATATGCATAAGTTATTATTTGGAAACAAGATTGTTTCTATTGCGCTGCAGTTTTTAGAAGATATAATCACCAGTAAAACTAGCTTTCTTCTTTCGATCCTTACAATCAAAAAAAGTAGCAATGTTTAATGACTTACGATACGTAGATATACTTTGTGAAGAATACTCGTAACTAAAGGTAGCGCAATTATTTTATATCCTGCAATCTTTTATGTTTGCTCATCAAAATCTTTTTCGGGTGTACAAACGTAAAATAATCAATCCATATTTTACTCCCTGCACTGGAGAACTTCTCAAAACCCTTTTTACCCAATAGTAAATAGGGATGTAATCCAAAATGCGGCTGCAATAAATTGAATTGATTTGCTTATTAGCATGTACTAGTCGTCAGGGTTACTCGTTCTCCAATGTTGAATCGCCATCAGATGAGGGTTCGTTTGGCTAAAAATAGCAAAAAAAAACGTTTGCGACCTTGAATGTATTGTTTTACAGGTGCGATTTGTACCAAATTTTAGCTCTATGTGAATTTACGTAACCCTGAATGTCTCTTCTTGACCCAGACCCTTCTTTATATCAGTTGTTAAACAAAACGCACTGGCCTAATTGAAATGTATCTTACAATGATTTTATTCAATAATGTCTAATCTATTTCATGCGGTCATAAAATTTGAGTGTGGCGCTTAGTAAACGGGGTTACGATGTCATTTTCACGTTAAATTAAATATACCTACATACAATTCTTTTTGTCGCTTGTTTATAGGCGAAGTGCTCCACCAGAGATTGGGGCGTCATCTACTAACGCTACACATTCCCGACAAGGTAAGAATTGAAGCTTCTTTGTACTATTGTATTAATATCCATACTATTATATATTTTGCTTCGTAAATTTTATATGATGAATCGAATTTGAAAGCAAATCTTTCTGTTCCCGTGGTCATCGAGTTAAACGATTATTTGAATAATATCGTTTTCAAACAAAGTGAACACTGCTAAAATGTAAGTCTTGTTTTAGCAGTAAACTTTAAAAAGTCTATTTAATTGGAGAAGTACTGCTGCTAGATTAGATCAATCTTACCTGAAATTAGACACAGATGGGCTGCTACCTGTAGGAACTAAATTGAAACGCCTCGGGTAAGAATATTTCCCGTACCACACCCTTCAGACCGGAATGCCTAATACTGCTGTTATTAGGCAGAAATAGGAGTGGCGATGGTGTTTTCGGAGTCGGACACACAGAGATCGACCACCTTTTCATAGTACTATATACTACTACATACTTCTTTACTATATACTCCTTTGTCTATCAACCAATATTATTTTTTGCCTAGTAGTTGCTGTCGAAATTTAGTGTCATCAGCAAAATAATATCTCAAAATGTCTATAACTATGGTAGAATTTCTACCCGTAGTTGTTAAAATAAGTAGACACGAATACTGAGACTGCAACGTGCCTGTCCCCATTTCGACACATAGTCGACAACCTAAGTAAATATGAAAATTAACTATATCTTGCACGTCCCCAGCATCATCGTCGTCGTGCTCGAACTCGACGGGCGCGCTGGGCTCGCCGAAGCCGGAGAAGCGGCAGGCCAACTCGCCGCTGCCGCCGCCGCCGCCGCCCGGCGCCGCGCGCCACCAGCGCATCTCCAGCACCGGTAATACTGCCCGCTGCATCACACACCTCCACACACACGCGCACGCACACACACACACACACACACACACACACACACACACACACACACACACAGAGAGAGAGAGAGAG
>DWNE01002843.1:0-17847 GCA_018249875.1 Cecropterus toxeus | reverse complement strand
TACATTATTGTTTTACATTTAAGTGTTTACATGTACATTTTGTAAATATATTTTTTTCATATATTGTTAAGGTAATTAAAAATATTGTTTTATGATTGTAAATTCTACACATAAAATAAAACCATAAATACTCAGACTAACTTGTATGATTGTTACAGTGCTTGAAGTGGCGAACGGCGAATACGGAAAATTCAATGAGATCCTCGCAAAGAAATGCATGGTTCAAGACATCAGCAGTCCTACCCCACCGGCATCGCCAGTTACTTCCGAAGCACCACAGTTCTCTTGCGGCAAGATGTCGATAGTCATTAACAAGCCACACGAGTTGTATAGGTTTGGAATCCTCTTTAAACGATGTTTGGTGCAGCAGTATCGAGATTGGGTGAGTACAGAGATGTATAGACATGTGTAGATGGGATTTTGACATGTGTAGTGTCGATCTGTAAAATAGTGCCATTCCTTCTTCCTGTAGATGGCGCTGGTGAGTTAGTAATCAAATCCAGGACCTATGCTCAAACTATGTCTGGTACAGCTGTATCGAGATTGGGTGTATGTGTAGTGTCTGTCTGTAAAAGTACCACTGTGTTTTGAAACATCAAAATCCACTGCAGTCACCAACATGCATCCAAACGCGGTGACTTTTAGCAAAAATTCCCAATAACAAGAGGCATATGCCCAGTAGTGATCCTCAAAGGGTTAAAGAATTTTGTCATGTGCTTTATTAATTTGTGTGCTTAATTGGCATTAGACGAATCGTAGTTCTACTCCTGAGATACCAACCAAATAACATTTTTTGCTGCGTCTATAATAATATAATCTGGTGGACAGGCAGATCAAATGGAAGGATCTTAACACCAAGCACTTATCATCGGGTGGACATTATGCTCGGTTGCAAATGGCATAAATAATAAAAACGTTCGACTCAAGGAACTTTACGGTCCTGACCATTTCGACTAAATGTATGTTTGCTTTATTTGCCAATACACGGTTTTGTAGAGTACATTGGCATTTGGCATTTACTGCAGACGTTTCGACAAATAAGGCACATATACGAGTATGTATGCAGTTCTGTAATACGGTTTCAATGACATGAATGATACGTGTTTGGTATTTAGGTGTATATTTCTTATTATAGCTAAGGCGTATAGCTGTCGATTAAGCAGACAGGTTACCTGATGGAAAGTATAGTACCGTTACCCATGGACATATGCCACATTAAAGGCCAATGCATTGATGGCTTTAAAAACTCTTTTTGCACCTTTCTTGATGATCCCCATATCATAGCTGTCTCAAGAAGAAGCTCATGTACCTACAATGATTTATTTGCAAATACAGTAGAAATGCAAGTCAAATGTTCTGCCTAGAGTATACAATAGGAAACAAAATATTACATTATTTACGATCGTATGAAAAAATCAAAAACACAGTTTCGAGGTGGTTGATAAAGTCTATGATGTTTCACAACTTTAAGACATCTCTAGAACTTTTGACATTGATTCGGGATGCTCTCAGACGTAGAGGACATTTAAAAGTTTTTGCGACTGGATAAGTAATATTTTTCGTAAATATAAAATTCACATGATGTTCGATTTTCCTAGCTCAGCAGATTGTCGTAGTTAAATACAACAGTTAAATTCTTTTAGATGCCTTTACGTGGAATGATGGAAGATTAATTAATGTGAGGTTAATAAGAATGTTTTTTCTATTTTCTTATCAGTATGAAGCGTATAAACACTAATCAAAATAATCTTATCTTTAAGTAAATTGATTCATGATATTAGGTACAATTCATAGAAAACTTAAAATATTTAAATCCCGTGTCAAAGAACTATTATCAGCTGCAAAATAATTTCTTCTTTTCCAGACGACAACTCACCTAAAAGTAATCCTGCATTTAATGACAGGAATACTATTAGGGCTACTCTATGGCGACGCCGGCAAGGACGCTTCGAAGACGTTCAGCAACCTCAGCTTCTTCATCGTATCTCCTATATATCTGTGCTATACGTCACTAATGCCTGCTGTACTTAAATGTAATCAAATCACCTATACAATAGAGAGCATACAATATACAATACAATACAATGCAATATAATACGACACAATACACAATACTCAAAAAAAATGTTAAAAAAAAAATATTGTTAATTGTATACTCAAACCTAATTTTGTCAAGTTTAGATTTACCAAATGTAATTAATATTATATCATGTAGTTTTAATTAAATGTATTTTCGAGCGAGGCTTGACAAAACATTTTACGATAAATCAAGTAAATTAACGAATTCTTAACCTAACCAAACAATATCTATTTATTGTTTATACAAAATATGTAAGTCACAATATCGAGTTCTATGTTCATGAAATTCTGTGAAAGCAGGTTGCCTAATTGTATAGGCGATGTTACATAAAGTTTTAATATTCAAACTTAATACCATAAGAAAGTGTGAGACAAGGCACATAATTCATCTCCATCTCCAAATTAAAGTAAGAGATATTTAAATTTAAGTAACAAAAGAAATAGTATTATATTGCAAGAAGTATTAAATTTGCTTAAAATACAAGTAGATTACTGTATAATGTTTGGTTAATTTGGAAATATATATTTTACAGATCCGGCAGAGTTGGGAGTGCTGAAGAAAGAAAACTTTAACAGCTGGTATAATTTAAAAACGTATTATGCAGCAGTACTGCTTACAAGTACGCCGATTCAGGTAATTTCAATATTCATTTTTAAGTTAACTTCACCTATTATCCCTATTTTCGTTGATTATTTTTGTTACAATTTTGACATTAGTGCCAGTTACATTTGCATACGTAACTAGCACTAATGTCAATATTGTAATTTGTAACTTGAAGCTGATCTGATGATGTAGCTAGATAGAGAATAGTTGTAGATAATATAAAAAAGAACTCGTCAGTAGCTACTAGCAAACTCCTAGAGATGGTTTCATGTTTTTAACGAACGAATTTGTAATGAACCTAGTAGTTTAAGCTTGATAATTTGGGTCTAATAATGGGATCCTGGGGGAAGAGAGACGAAATCTTCTATAACTATGTACAAAGCTATGAAAGTTAGGCGAAAAATTAAAAAAAAGAAAACCTATCGAGCGTGGACATAATAAAATTTTTGTAATGAAACTGACGCTGTTTAACGGATCAGTCTTAGCAATTCTCAAAGTTTATAGTTACGAAAGGATAAAGTGCGGTCAGCTGGTACGCCTATATTATATCCTATTGCACTTCCAGATAATGTACAGTTTGGTGTATTCAACGCCGTCGTACTTCATGTCCGGACAACCGCCGGATTTGTTCCGCTTCGGCATGTTCGTGTTGACGTTAGCGAACATCACGCTACTCGCTGATGCCATTGGGACTGTCATCGGCACTTGTGTTAACCCTGTCGTAAGTGTTTTATAGAATAAAGTACGCGAGCTTCCTAACCCGATAAGTTTACTTAGAAATTTCCAGGTGGTCTTATAATTCGGCGGAAAGGGGTAGTTGCTAGCCCACTTATATATGAAGCGACCATCTTAGTCTTCGGAAGTAGCAACCCATCTGTGATCGACTTCAGAAATCCTGTTCTATGTGTTTTAGGTCCACACTTATAGTACCCATAAGTGTGGACCTAAAACATTATTAGATATGACATAATTAAAGTTCATATAGGGAAATAGTGCAGTAAGATAACATTTAAAAAAGGAATAGATGTAAATTTATTGTATGGCCGTGAATAACAAATGTCAATTTCATTAAACAGGTTATAAATATAGCTTAGACTTGCTATTGAGCGTTTTTCAAAAACCACGAAAATTAATAGAGAGAAAAATACAAGATTTATATAAGACATAAACTGTATCCAAATTATGTACCTCATACATGATAAACTTTACTTATTCCCTAGTTCAGGTTCATTTGTGTTAATTGTAATCGAATTTCGACTGCGACGAGTCCCCTAGGTCCCACTAATAACATAAAATTAGAAATACCTTATTCCTTCCGGGCAACGTTTCAATTACACTAGAACCGTACATTTTTTGGTTCTAAAAACTACGTTTGCCTCACTCTATCCAAAAGTCATGTCAAAAGATTTTTCTGTTACTGCGAAAGAGACAAACCAAGAAATACACTTAGTTCAACTTAGAAATACACTTATTTAACCTTATTCACAATAACCTTCGTTCAAGGGCCTGATGAATTATTACTTCGTGTGATTAAAGTAACGAAACCTTGACTTCAGTACGCCATGAACATTAATCAATATTTGTTTTTTACTAGAAATATTTCGACAGCTACTCATCTCTGATTTAATAACGAGTACTTATTCTCTTTTTACGTATCTTCCTTACTGTACTCGTATGTATTCTGAGATTATTTATATTCGTTTCAGACGGACTCTAAATTTAAAAATATTGAGAATTATTGATATGCTCAAAGATCTAATTAAAATACTATAATTTTTGCTTGCGAGAAATTAAAAATAACATAATATGTAATAAGAAAAATACGAAAACGTACAAATCAAAACCATAAATACTTCATCAAAAGTGGTTAAGCCAAACATAAAACATACACGCGCCGAGATTTTAAACATGGCCATGCATCGGATCATAGATCATTTAAAGTCCTAATTAAGTTACTAGTATTCTAAAAGTAATCCTTGATGAAACAAAACATCAAAAATATTTAAACTAATTTGTATTTTGTTTTATAGTTTTGCCAAAGAAAAATATATCAATCTCGTAGTACTTAGCTATAATTTCATTACAAGTAAATATTATTTTATACACATATCCATAAAAACTTAAAATGATGAACATACAATCTAATAACGAAATAATATTTGATATAATCTTGAAGGATAATGTTTGAGATGGATTTATCTACGTGTATACGAGAATCAAAACTCTTAACCAGTCATAAATAAGTACCCACTTTTGACCATTGTGCTTGACTGGTTATGTTAGTAAAAACACTTAAAATCCATATATTATGGTAGTGTAATGCGATAATAGCCTTTAAAGTACTTAAATTCGCAGTTCGCAGGTGTAGTTGATACGTATGTTAGTGTAGCTCAACATATTTTTTTCAGTAGACCACGACGTAAACTTTCCTACTAAGCTTTTTTTTTATCCGATTGAAGTAGCAAGTGAGCATGCAGTCCACATGATGGTACGTGATCACTGCCGCCAATGGACATATGTAAGCAAATTCATACAGAACAGGTGTTCTATTTGAAGTCGATCATAGATGCGTTGCTACTCCCGAGGACTAGGATGTTCGCGTCAAATAGAAGTCAGCTGGCAACCACATCCTTCTACCGAAACGCAACTACTGTTTCACGCTAGAAATAAGTGCGGCGGTGATCCCCGGTTGAACTTGTTTAACCACCAGCTTACCAGCTTACCACCTGGTTATTTTTACAGAACGGGACATTCTTCGGCGCAATCACAACATGTGCAATGATAGTGTACGCCGGATACTTAGTCCTCTTCAGTCATATGCATCCTATCATGCGAGTTGTGTCGTACTCCTCGTTTCTACGGTACGCTTTCGAGGCCTTGGTGCTGTCGGTATACTCGTACGGACGGGAACCGCTCATTTGTCCGCCGGAACAGCTATATTGCCACATGCGGTAAGTTTTGCCACATGCGATAAATTTTGCCACATGTGAAAAGTTTTGCCACATGCGATGAGTTTTGCCACATGCGTTTTATTTTGCAACTGGCGGTATGTTTGCCATATGAAATAACTTTTGCCATGCGTCATAAATTTTGCCATGTACGGACAATTTGTTGTTATGTGTAGGAAGCCACTAATCAGTAAATAACCCTCTGTCGCCATGTGCGGTAAACTTGGTTCTTTACACACACATGATGTTCAGTAGTAATCATTGAATTTTATATGTAATCACAAACATGGCGAACTAACAAGTTCAGGTAAAAAGTATATAGAGCATGAAATAGAGCGTAAATTTAAAATATTTTTTTAAAATAATGACGCACTCAGGGACCTTATCTACATTTCATATTATTTGCCTGTAATTGTGATGCCAGAATGAATTTGGCAAAGCACTACCGCACTTTACAATATATAGAGACTTTGCAGCCTATATAAAATTAAATATGCGCTGGGTGAAAAGTTGATGGTTGATTATTGCAATGCATGTCGCTGATTTTCATGAATAACCGTAGAATTCAAACAACACCAATTTTAAAGATACAAATTTATCCATAAAAATGAAAATAACTAGAAATGAATAAATGCCTAGAAATGAAAATAACAAATTTTCATTTCTAGGCATCAATGATACCGTGGTTAATGGCCCCTGTATATTATTTTATATTTTAAATTCATATATAAAAAGAAAAAAAAATATCCCACCAAAAACGTTCTGTAAAAAACTAGCCAAGTCTCGATGGAACTGCTTGTTTATCTCTAAAAAGCAATAAAATCTAGTCAAAGTCGTGCCAAGTCTAAGGTTCCTTACTGCGGTTTCTTTATTAATAGTTAATGTTGTGTGACTTGGCCGTTGACTTGTATCCACTAATGTATAAAGAATGTTGAGTACGCGGATAATAAATAATAGTGTTATTATTCAATCCAAGCAGCTATATGGACACATCGCTGTAATTTTATTCCAGGTTCCCTATAAAAACCTACTATCACCAACGTAATTTACGTTTCTCAGCAAATACAAGTAATTAATTTCTTACTTTTACTTACAGATACCCTACAGAAATCATCAAGCAACTGAGCTTGACTCCTGACAACTACTGGTTCGACATCGGGGTACTCATCGGCGAAATCATTTTAGTTAGGATAATAGCTTACTTGACTCTAAAGAGATTTGTAAGAAAATCTAAGTAGAGTTAAAATGCAGTTTTGTTTCTTTAGGTTCATTAATTTAACGCTCTTTAACAATTAGGTCCCTAGATCCTATGAAACAGTTCATCTAAAAAAGCTAAAAATTTGAATGAAATTTGGATTTAGAGAAACATTTTTCTTCTCATTTCTCTTGCTAAATTGGATTCCACAAATTAGGCATACAGAAAGGTTATCTTCATACATGTATGAGAATATACTGGAACATTGATAAAATTGGGATCATGTTGGAATTCTCATAGCACTGCCTAAGCTTGCCCACATTCTTCCACCATACGTATATTGTATGTACGTAGTATTATAAAAATAATGTAGTAAAATGATCTATATTCATTATTTTTAGTTCCTATGCAAATTCGTATGCAGGGGACTCAATGCAAAGTGGTTAACGCCACCTCATCTTAAATGAACCGTAGATGCGTTTACCAGGTGGTAGAACCAGTTTAGTTCAACCGAGGAAGTACCATCGCCACACCTATTTCTAACGTGAAGCAGTATTTGCGTTTCGGTGGAAGGATGTGTTTGCTGGCTGACTTGTATTTGAGGCGAACATCCTAGTCCTCGGGAGTAGCAACGCATCTGTGATCGACTTTAAATAGAACACCTACATACTGTTCTGTATGAATTTTCTTACAGATGTCCGTGGGCGGCAGTGATTACTTACGTATCCCTTACCACACCCTTCAAACTAACATTTAGATAGAAATAGGAAATCTTCGTTCAGCGTAGCACCTCATGAGCACTTTTTTTTATAAATATGAAGTAGCAAACGAGCAAGCAGCCCACCTGATGGTAAGTGGTTACTGCCACCCATGGACATTTGTAAGCAACTTCTTATAGAACAGGGGTTCTATATGAAGTCTATCACAGATGTGTTGTTACTTCCGAAGACTGAGATGGTCGCCTCATATAAAAGTGACCGGCAACCACATCCTTCCACCGAAACGCAAGAACTGCTTCAGGCTAGAAATAGGTGTGGCGGTGGCATTTCCCCGGTCGAACTACAATGGTTCTACCACTTGGCACTTACGAGTGTATTGAACATAAAACTAAAGAACATAAATCCAAATCATGCGATGTCTGCTACATTGAATAGGCTCCCAATTATGTGAATTTATTCATTTGTATTATAAATGTGATCTAATAAGAACTGAAATAAGAATATTCTCACGTGTATTATAAATGTCAATGTTACATGGCTTTAGCAATTATTTACCTAAGTCATTATCACAAAGCACTTAATTAAATTGCAACTTATGTATTCAATGTAAACTTTTCTATACATTATCAGCTTTGCCAAAAATTGTTGCAAAAATATTTCATTCTCAGCAAACAGAAAATTTGTCTTATAATTTAATTGTGTAATCTTGTTGAATAATGTGATCATTGGTGTAAAACTTTATAAAAAAATCAGGGTGGGCTTTCGTAGGTTTGTACGGTACTTCTTGAAGTTGAAAGCCGAAAGTACTCTTACTTTATGTATTATGTAATTTTTTTAATGATCTCAAAGACACGATTTTTGAATACTCTTTCGTAACTTTCTCATTTATTTCTGATTTCTGTGACGTAGTCTTTTTTCTACAATGAATAATGTTTAAAAAATTAATCGCTAACGTTAAACGTCACAATTTTGGATTATCCGACGATGATGGAAAAGCACAGTAGTGCATTGCCAAATTCATTTTGGCAATGCACTAATGTGTTTATTTGCACGAAAGGTTATACTAAAGCTCATCTTGCAATCATCTATTGCTGCTATATGCTATATTATTTTAAAAAATCATCTAAAAAATCAATGTCCGTGGTTTTTTCTTAAAGATACTTGATAAATTACTATTTGTATTTAATATACTTCTTAAACTAAAAATTTCAAGCTTTAATTTGCATAGTTTTACATAGGCTATTTTTCGCTGAGATATAACTTTGAAAATGTTACTCAAAAAATTGGATCTTGTTTTGATATTTACTTTTTTTTGCGCAATATATATTGCCAATTTAATCCTTATTTATTTTCAACACGTATTTTTAGCAACATATTAACATATCCGTAATTAAATTAATACCAATATCTTGTATGAGGTGATTGGACTTAGATATATTTAAGTTTAAGCATTAAGGTAGTATAATAAATAATACAATTGTATTTTTACATTTGTTTGGTCTAATTAAGACAAAGAAAGAATATGCTGTGATCTATTATATTAATAAGCAGTATCTAATTACCTGTCTATAGGAAAGATTGGTATAAATCAGTGAATTTAGTTAAATAGGTAATAATTATATTTATATTTTTCTATGTTACAATGGTGTACGTACTTTAAAGTTTTAGCTAATTATAAATGTGTAATTATTTAATATTTTTGCGGAATGGATCATTTGTGATAATACATACATAATGGTTATGCTTTATAATCTGTAAGATTATTTCTCTAGTAATTAATAATACCATTTTGAGTGTCAAATTCGGTTTCATAAATAATTTTAATTGCAAAAAATAAAAATAAATTATAGCAATCTATGTTTTTTATTTATTTGTCAATATCCTTAATTTAAGGCACTTAAGTTACCTACAATATATTTAAAATTATAATTTTTTTAATATCACTTTCAGCTGCTTAACAGGAGATGGCGACACTTGTATCCTAAATAACGAAATGGAAGTTTTCATAAATCATATGCATAAAGTATTTTTAGCGTTAAGGACAAATATAATACTGCTACTAATACTTTCTTCTAGGTGAAAATAACCTTGAAGGCATATTTAAGTAGGTAACATTTTTAAGAGATAAAATGTCCATAAAACATCAATTGAAAACTCATTAATCGTTTTAAATTACGTTATATAAAATTATTTATTGGACTATCAGTTGGCAAATATTTTTTCACTCTGACACTTCTGGTAATTCATTAAATAAAAAGTATACTAAGACTAATTATGTCTATATAAATATAGAAACTATCTAATCAAGTACAAGATGAATCGGTAAACTGATAAATATTTTTTCATTCTAACAATTCTGGTAATCGATAAAATAAAATAAAAAAAAACATACCTACAGTCGAACGTATAACCTCCTCCTTTTCGAAGTCGGTTAAAAAATACACTTAAGCTAATTATGTCCGTTGCTAGACTGGTCTAATACTAGAAACTGTCTAGTATAGGTAAAAGATCCTATATTGTATATATAACTGACTCACAAGACATAAAGAATGGAAATAGAAACAGTCAAAAATTAAATGATATAACACATAACGTTAAGAATAAGATAAAACGTGAAAATATCGGCACGTATCCTTCCAATTCTATTCGTAGAGTACGCTCTTTGAGTATTTTTCGAAAAATCTTGAACTGTTCTTGACACCACAGCATTCTCTTCAATACTCTGCCAGTAGATGGAAGAAAGAGTTGCCAAACACTGTAACAAAAGACATAGTGGATACATACGTTAACCAGTAACAAATGCGTTCCAAACCCTTTAAGGATACTGCTGGATATAGGCCTCCACTAACGAGGGTCTTTGCTAGAAAGTCATCGCGCCTGGTGTACCGCAGTGCTCATGTTACACAGAAAGACGCTACCATCTGATATTTGTCGCTTAGTTATCTCTGACCACAATGAATGTTATCGAAGCCTAGCGTTTTCCAGTATAACATATACTGGAAAACGCTAGGTATCGTCTGATATTTGTCGATAGTTGCCTCCTACAATGTCCACGAGAAAAGTTCGGTTCAAAGACAGGAGTTGAACACTTCTGTTAAAATAACGCAGAAATAAGTGAGACCGTGATTTTTAGTATAAAACATTTTTTGTATAAAACATTGGAAGTAACAAACGAGGTGAGAACTATTGGAATGCTGGGTTAAGTATGTCTGCTTTACCACATTCTTCAGACCAAAACAGCGAATAACACTATTGTTACTCGAAGTCCCGGATCGTCAATTATTTTTAAGCAGGGCAAATACTTAAAAATGCTGCCCCTGCCTTTTTGAATTTCTTTTTACCATCTTCATCATTTCTGCCATCAGGTGTCCAATAATATAATTGGTCATTGATGGTCATTTAAAAGGTCAAAGTGAAATCAATGATGAATTGCGTTTGCAAGGTTGAATTTGCCTTCAAGGGGAAATATGCCCTTGCCCCCCTCTAGATCCAGGGGCTGGTTACTCGTATCAAGTCAGCGGTGAAACCACAAACCTTTCTGCCTTCATTATTTTCTGGTAGTCCTCTTTTCCATCAACCAATGCCGTCAACCAATTGTGATAGGACAGGATTACAAGCAATTGAAATAATAATAAAATGTCTTACCTTAAGCTTTATACTTGTCATATACTGTTCTTCTATCTTAAAGTCAAGAGTCAGAATAGTGGTCTCTAACCCATCATCGCTGATAGTTATCGACGGCAATGAAGAAGATACTGGTTCTCCATTTATGTACCACGTTAGTTCCACTGCAGGCTTAGATTTACCTGACGTGCAGTTGATCTTAACGTAGTCCCCTAAAGAGTAATGAGATCTAAAACCAGATATTGTTGGTCCCTGGGTTGGAAGTGCTGTAACAAGTTTTTTTTTATAAACATTTATTTAACACGTAGAGTTTTTTAAACATTCGTTTCCTTTTTATCTTCTTTACAACAAACCAGATGTTGTGTTTTTAATCTTTGAATCTTCTGTGTTTCACAGTATCATGAGTACCTTATAAATATTCAAAAGAATCAATTCCGCGATAATGTTAGTCTCATATCATATTTTAGACAAAATTCATTTCATAACCCTTCACACTTACCAATGACTAGCACATCAGCATATTCGGATACCGTATGGAACCGTGGCCTCTCACCAGATACCTCACAGCGGTAACGCCCACCGGTCTCCAGAATAGCCGGGGCCAGAGTTAAGTGACATCCAGATACATCGAATTTCTAAAAAAAAATAGCATTCTGTTTCATAATTTCAATAAATTATTATGTTTTGTGAATATATAATTATTAATATAACTAACATACATATTTATTTTTGAAATTTCTTCTAGCTTTTGCAGAACCACTCATATACCTATTACTTTCTTAAAGCAATAATAAGTTTCAGTTTTAAACATAAATGTTTGTGACTTAACTTTAACTTAACACGTAAGCCAACAGCGACGGCAAAAATTCTTTCTAAGTAACGTACATTATCTAGAGGACTTCGAAGCTGATAAATGGATATAAATCCTCGTGATCATACCTCAACCTCAACTCCTGGCAGCAGGAACCTCCTGTATGGCTCGGCGTCACGAGGCACGTGTCGGAAAAACTCCTTACCGTCCTTGTACCACTTGACAGAGTATAGGGTATCGTTAGGCGCCAGAGTCCAGTTGCAAAGAAGTGTCGTACGAGATCCTAACATCACTTGTGATGGTACACGCAGGTCTATCAACTCCAATGACACTGTAAAACCTAAAAATAAAAATATCGACATCAGTAAATAATCGACATCAATAAATAAATTACTCTTCTGACTTCACTGCAGGATTTTCGGCGTCATGGATATTTTGGACATAGTATTCATTAATGCTTTTGGATTCAGATGGCGCAGGACCGGTATAGTGACGCAGATTAGGAAGGTCTATGTCCAGCAGTGGACTTTCAAGGGCTGAATGATGGATGATTATTTCATGTTTCAATGATTACTTGTGAATCAAAAAATCTGGCTAGAATCATAAAAGTAGGAGATTCGAATTAGTCATGGAGACGGATGTTTTCAAATAACTTCAACTGTTCGGACAGGGTAATTCGATTGACGCTGCAAGCCTAAGCGTTGTGCGACTATTCTCAAATATCGCTGCAATTATTGTTGCTTAACTTTCTTGATATACAGGGTTTTTTTCAGTACTATGTTGTAGGTACTAGGTACTTATTTTTATTTCACTTACTATAACGATTAATCACAGAATACATCAATCATATTTGCATTGTCAGTCATGGTTTAGTGTATTCACGAAATAATAAAAATCGGTTTCTTTGTCGAACTTCTACTGAAGTCTAGCTCTATTAGGTTTCTTTGTATTGTAACTGATAGATTTAATTGTATTCAAGTACAAGAAAATTAATATTATAAAAATAATTAATATTGTATTACGGCTGATGTAAAATTTATTGATTCGATTGATTTAAACTCGAAATGATATTTCTTTAGTTTGCATAGGCACTTACAAATTATGAATTATAATGCTTTTTCCTTCGACCAAATACTTAAATCGAAGGTTTTTTCTTACTCTTTCTCCGGTACTGGATGGGAACACGATCTCAGCTGAGAAGATCCGGCAAGAAACTCGGCGGGTTTGTCTTTCTACTTTGCATAACTTTGTTTACCAAATTGCCTTTAAATTGGCAATAAAAGCTTAGTAGGATTGGCAAATATTCGTGCGAATGGGTGGGTGCGGAGATGTTTGTTACTGATTCACGCAAAGAAACTACTGATTTGATCTCGTTTAAATTGGGCACATTGATAGTTTATAACTTGGATTATTAACATCTAAGATCCTTTTGATGTAATTGTAAACATGACCCAAGAAGCCGAAGTCACGGAAAAAGTATTAATGATTTAAATACAAATCGTAGTTCTTATTGTTAACTTATTTGTACTTACCTAGTAGTGTGAGAAGCAACATATAAGGAGAATAACGCGGAAATAATAATATCATAATGCTTAGACGATGTTAGCATTATTTATATTTCATGAAAATGTCTCATCGCTATGTACCTGAAATGAAAACAACAATACATACACGACAGTCAAGTTCACTTGGTGATACGAGACATCAGCCGCACATGGACATCTGTAATCAACCCCAGATAGTATCAGATTTCTACCTGAGGTCAGCCACAGGTGCGTTAGTACGTCTGATGTCTAAGGAAGATGGAAAGTCCAGGTCTCTTTGTATAAAAGTATTTAAATTAAACTAACAAGGCTTTAATTAATTCCTAAATAAATTCCTGCTAATAATATAAATGTGTATGTAAGTTTGTTTGTTACGCATTCACGCCAGAACTACTCAACCGATTATCATAAAACTTTGTACACATACTATTAGTGGTATAAGAAAAAACATAGGACACTTTATGTATTTTAACACACGTGACTGTTTTCAAAAAAAAAATGAAAATCTAGCGAATTCAAAGGCTTCAAATTAATATCTCATTGGCTAAAGCTTCAACTCTTTTAAATTTCTGTATATTATTTTGTTTCATCATTTAGGGGAGAGAGGGGTATTTAATGTGGGGTACTTAACATTCAAATGTACCTATAAGGCAAAATATCAGGATTAAACTATTTTTTTTTACTCAATTTCAATGTTGACTCATTGCGAACGAGTATGGACATATTTTCTCAAATACTATAAGAAATCTACGAGATATGAACACTTAAATAAAAAATGGCATTTGTACCCGCTATGCCCCGTATGGTAAAGTGGGATACCCTATGGAGTATTGAGTATAAAAGTTACCACGGGTATTATTTTATCGGTCATATAATACTTTAGAGTATCATTTGGCATAAACTCCGAGACAATAAGACACCATCTTCGTCTTTATACCATCATACTCTTGGCCCATCCTAAACAGTTTCTTCGGGACAAATATAAATTTTACTTTATTTTGTAACTATATATTTTTTCTACCTTTTATAGCCAAGTACATTGAAAAAAAGGTGGCAACCCAAATTGTGTAGCATAGGCACCAAGTATGGTATACCTAATTATTAGAACGTGATTTGAGTTCGTTTCAACAATTTCATGGTGACTTACGGAATATCAAGTTACAAGCTCGTACGAATACTATAAAATCCATTTATAACAGTAATAGAGTTATAGAGGTGTAAACCGAACTCACTTCATCCCAATCGCAATATAATTAAAACTAACCCAGGATATTTAAAGCAATAATTTGAAGGTGGTAGAACCCATTATGGTTCGACTCGTGGTACCATCGCTACACCTATTCTATTTAATAACAGCAGGGTTAAAATCTACTGTTTAGGTCCTAAGCTCCTAAGGGTGTGGTAAGGACACTTATTCCATGCATTCCAACTTGGTCCTTAAGGATAGCAACGCATCTGTGGCCAACGTCAAGTAAAAATGATCTTATCGGAATATGACTACAGATGTCCATGGGATGCAGTGGCCACTAACCATCAGGTAGAACGTATACTCGTTTGCTACTTTAGTATAATACGTAATAATAAACACACTAAGTCAGCATTAAAATACCACAACACTTGTCATAACACTTTTACAAATGTAACCAATATAACTCATTTTTGTTCATATTACTAACTAATATTACTCATTGTAAGTAGCAAACGAGCATGCAGTCCATAAGGTGGCCACTGCCGCCCATGGACATCTGTAATCAACCCTAGATAAGATCAAAGTCTCTTCTGAGGTTAGCCAAATGCGTTGCTACCCTGAGGACTAAGATGGAATGCTTCGGAAAAGTATGTCTCCCTTACCACACTCTTCAGACCAGAACTCTGCAGCGCTTGACGCTACCGTTATTAGGCAGAAAAGGTATTGCGGTAGTACTTTTGCCAGGTGGTAGAACCAATGTAGTTCGACCGGGGAAGTACCACCGCCACACCTATTTCTAGCGTGAAGCAGTTCTTGCGTTTCGGTGGAAGGGTGTGGTTGCCGGCTCACTTTTATATGAGGCGATCATCTCAGTCCTCGGGAGTAGCAACGCATCTGTGGTCGACTTTATATGGAACCCCTGTTGTTCTCTATATGAAGTTGCTTACAAATGTCCATGGGCGGCAATAACCACTTACCATCAGGTGGGCTCCTTGCTCGTTTGCTACTTCATATTTATAAAAAAAAAAAAACTTCCGGAATCGAACCACAAATACTTCTACCACTGTATTTTCTTTTACCGTTCGTTTCTTTCACCTTAATGAGTTATTTAGATATTTAGATAACTCATTAAGTTATTTAGATGAGAAATTGTACGTGATATTTCGTAACTTCAACCCACTAAATATTTAAAAAATGCTATATTAAAAAAATGGGTTCAGGAAAATAATTTCAGTGTTTTAATTTTTTGTCGATGTTATTTTGGTTGTCTTTTTACCAATAGTCCTATTTCACAACCGAAAATGTTTTACATAAATATTTACTCTAAACCTTTATTTATTTTCTTATCACTAATTTAAATAAATAAAAACTATAATGACTTACCCGTGACTATAGAATTTAGTGTTTACGAAAGTTCACAATTTAACATAATAAATCGCACAAAAACAAAACGATTATTATAATCAGGACGTACAATATATCTAATAAAAATTGCACGGTTTTTCACAGGAACCAATATACGTGTTTCTTTATTGGTTGATTTCGTTGAAATACTCTTGCTTCACCGCGCTGAAAACACGAGCTTTAGGGATTGTTCAATATAACGCGCATAAGGTAGCGGAGCGGATAGCGATTTTAATGCCAGAATACAGAATATTAAAATTAGAAGATATTTCTTATGAAAAGAGATGATTATATTTTAAGGGGTTTTCGAACTTGACGACACGGCGTGGTAGCGGTCACTATACCGATATGACTCGCAGTGGGTTTCAGGTTCGATTCCCGACCGGACATCGGAATGATGACGTTTGATTCTGATCTGAGTCTGGGTGTGTGTGTGTGTTCGTCTTTGTGTGTCCATGGTACCCACAACACGTGAGTAAAATCCTAGTGTGGGGCTATGAGTGTAGAAAACATTAAAAAAAAATGCTAACAACGTACTACATGCCTATTCTCAGTGCCGGATCAGCCACGTAGTAAGAGTAATAAATGCTACGGGCCCCGCGACTCTAGGGGCCCTGCGGTCCCACACCTGGTCTTTTAGAAAATCCTACTCTATGTGAGTAAGATTTGTTTCAAGAACTCGATATTGAAACTTTGCCCAAATTAAATCCAGAAAAGTTTATTTGTTACAGTGTTGTGAGGTATTTAATACCTTAAACTTGAGAGCCTATAAAATAAAGGGAGAAAGAGAATAAAGAAACAAACAAACATTGCGTGATGTTATGTAGCCTTCCTCAATATGAGGACTACCTAATCAACACAAAAAAATGTTTAATTTTATCGTTTACATTACGAACAATTAATATTTTTTTATGATTAGAATCTTTCTGTACAATGAAAACAACATTTTCACGTCAACAATTTACTGGAATCAAAAGCCCATATTTTCTATTCTGTACACTACATACGAATAAAATGAAACACTACATTTCCGGAGAAATTTATACCTAGATAACAAAAATAACATAAAGTTTAGGAGACCTAATATGGGATTTGGAAGTACTAGAACTTAAAAGCTAGGTCCATAAACGTCTCGTAGTAGCCGTATTCTAGATAAAAGGACTTATTGCTATCATGACACTATAATTAGTATGGTATACATTACAATGGGGGTTCGGATTTAGCAGTTGCCTTAAAGATACACTACCATAATAGTATTACGCCCGTCAATGCAATTCGCAATAGGGGCAAATTACTATGAACATTTTAAAGTAATAATTTAAAAAACCGGCCAATTCGGATATTTTTTTTTCTAAACTTAATTTGCACCTACTTATAGTCACAAAAAAAACCTGATTCAGAAACGTGTCTACCAATATTAATATTAATTCTGCCTTTTCAATTAAAGCAATAGCACACACTTACTTATTTTTTCAGGTTATCGGGTGATATAAATTGAAATAATTAAAATAATAATCATGAAATAACATTTTTATTAAATACCTACAAATATAAAAATAAAGATTACGCGACCTAGTTTTCTGTATGTACTGAGAACGATTTCCTATTTGATTCATTCAACAACTTTTAGTGTTCCGTACCGAAATGGTAAAAACGGGACCCGGGTACTGACTCCGCTGTCCGTCTGTCTGTCACCAGGCTGTATCTCATGAACCGTGATAGCTAATCAG
>DWNE01002842.1:0-17848 GCA_018249875.1 Cecropterus toxeus | reverse complement strand
TGTCTGGCCGGGGATCAAACCCGGGACCCACTGCGCGTTAGATCGGTATGGTAACCGCTCGGCCACGCGGGTCGTCATTATATCTCAAATCATTCAATTTCGGTAAAAAACTAAAAAATACACTAGGTATATTTTTATTTACACTTTATTTAAACTTTAATTCATATACATGCATATATAAACATGTATAACACAAAGTATTTGCGTCAACTCCTAAATACATTTTTTGACAACTGCATACACTGAGTATAAATTTTTTACACTAATTGGCTTTCTTTAAGTTGCATTTACGTTTCTATGCGGTCTTCGTAAATAAAATGATTTAAATAAATTCGTTTCAAAAAATAAATTTTTAATATATTATTTTGAAAATATCTTCAAATTATAAAAAATAGATACCTAATTAGAAACCTAATTTTGAATACCTCAGGTAATATATATTTTAATAGTTTATTTAAATGAACTACCAAATAATGGATTTATAATCAAAAGCATCAAAAGTTAAAGTTTAAGTAATTATGAAAATTGGTTTAATAACGGAAGAGTTACCGTTTGTCCAAATTACGGATCACTTGTCAAGAAAACGAAAATACAAAAATAAATTGCTTGATGGTTACCTTATCTTATTAAAAAAACTGCCAAATTAAGAGTCTTTTGCCTGACATTAATTTACTCTAAATAAATATATTAGTGTACTCCCAAAATATCGTCACATCATCTACATACGTGCAGTAACAAGTCATTGCTACTGGCTTCGTATAATTTCGGATATTTAGTAAACTTTTCGCTAGTTATTTCGCATTTCAAGTATGTATTCGCGTAGTTTGAATAGGCAGAACAATAATTTAGAATCGCGCACGTTCGCTGACGGATGTCTACGAATACCGCACAGAATTGGCTGCACTTGGTCCGTAACTCAATATAATTCTCCCTGAAAGCTGAATAAATGTACTGCAGAGTCTAAACACGAATGAAAACGTCTGTTTATTCACGGACCGATTTGAAATCGTGATGGTACATTATGTAAACATGCGTGTTAATCCGTAAACAGAAGTTTTTGATTGTTAGTAACTGACATCAATAAGCATTTCATTAGGACTTCTAAATAAATGTTATATTAAAAGCTTTTATTTAACTTGCAATGTTTGTATCTAAGTATGTTTTTACATTTACATTCAATGTTAAAAAGTTAAAACTTGTTTATATAATGTTGAAGTGGCAAATGAGCATGCAATCAACTTGATGGTAAGTGGCTTCTGCCGCCCATGGACACCTGTAATCAACCCCAGATCAGTCTTAGAAGTAGTAAACGAGCGTACAGTCCACCTGATGGTAAGTGGTCACGGCCGGCCATGAACACCTGTAAGCAAATTCATACAGAACAGGTGTTCTGTCTGAAGTCGATCACAGGTGCGTAGCTCTCGACGACTAGGATGTTCGCCTCAAATATAAATCAGCCGGCAACCACACCCTTCCACCGAAACGCAAGTACTGCTTCACGCAAGAAATAGGTGCAGCGGTGGTACCTGCCCGGTCGCACTACATTGGTTCTACCACCTGGTAAAACTATTCCTTGGGACTAAATTGGAACGCCTCGCATAAGTATGTTTCCCTTGCCACACTTTTATATTGCTGTTATTGGGTACAAATAACTTTTTGACATAGCAACTAGAGCAATTCTTATTCTGATATACACAAAGATAAAATAGAGACTGAAGGGTTAATATGATGAATAAAAAAATGCCATATATATTGAAAATACATATTAACCTTCAATTGTAAATTACACATTTATATATCACACATAGTACAATATATTTATAAATGTAAAATGAGCAGTTGGCTTTTTATGCAAGGGTTAAAAAATAATTACTCAACACGTACTAATATGCCCAAGGCTGAAATACCTTATCAGCTTGCAACCATTCATCTTGTGTTGAAAAAATATAAAATACACGTGCAGATTATACCACTGTACGTGTTTTTAACGTGTTTTAATTATGAAAAAGTGCATTAACATAATCACATTACTAAATAAACTATTAGCATTTAATTACAAAATATAGCAATAGATGCATAATATTCATTCGTACGATTTATTTATTCAGTCCATTATTTAAATGAAATGTCCGATTTCAAAATATCTATCATTATTTCAGATCATTGATACGCCAAAGAAAAAAATCAATGTTTAAAGTGTTATCTGCATTTAAAGATTTATTAAAAAACCTAAAGCGATTTTGAGACAGTTTTGACGCTAAGATAAGAAAAACCGCGTAAGAAACACCTCGTTAGTTCGAATATAAACAATGAAAAAATATTTTTTTATTAAAATTGGAATAGCATTTCCTGGACTGTATATGTATTTATTAAATTTCATTAATCCGTCACTATCTATTTCTTATTAAGAATAAAATGAAAAGCTGTTGAAACATACGGTAATCGCCTGTCACAAACCAACATTCGCACCTGTCATCGTAAACGTTTGAAGATTTACCATAACATGTGCTCGTTTCATTATGGGCATAAAAGCTCGAATACATAGAAATACATCGTTCAGTGCACGGAGACAGTATAAAAAAGGAACAAATACTGTTTCCGATACAAAAACCTCGTCACTTCCTCGCGGGTTTGCTTCTTAGAACTAATGAAAGGTACGTAAATAGTACACCGCACCACACCCTCAGAGCAATAATTAGACTAGAGTGTTGGGTGCACTCATACGACCACATCTTGGTACGAATACTAAGCTGATGTCATAGCGGTTTAAAAATGAAATGTAATAATATACGCCTAATTTTCACAACGTATATTTTCGATGTGAAACATCTATAGACGCAGTTAAACTTGATTGTGGGCGTGGCGATCGCCACAACGTATTTTATTGTAGCGTCTTCTGTCATACATTTTCGGAATGATTTAGTGTCGCATATAACTAAGAGGGCTGCTTTTTTAGTAGACTTAGTGCGAGGTACACTGTTCATAGTTGGCGTTCCTGTCGCAATTTGTCTTTTATGCAGCAACTTATTCTTTCCTTAAACGCAACAACTACTACACACTAAAAAATGTGTGGAAGTGTGACTTCGGACGAACCATATATGTGCTACCTTAAAAAAATTCAACCACATTACAATTTTATTTATTAAAACACCGATATTTACAAGCTAACTCTCTCCTCTTGAAATTAATTTTGACTGTTCCCCTATAGTGCCCCTATATGTTCTAACCTGTGCCTACTGTTCGCACCCAAGTAACCTCGCTCTATACTTTATAATTACTCTGAGAATACACCACAACGTACGACGGAACCGCGCTTCGGCGCCAAAACGCTCTGTGTGACGAACCAATGATTGATCGCAGTGACATTGAAAACAGTCATTGTCATCTGAGCAGCGGATAATGCTTCTCAGTCAGGGCTAAACGTTTTATTGTACTTATAATTCAAGGCTGACTGTGAACAGAAATTTAATGAAATTAAAGTACAGTTTAAACTCGTGTACAGTTATAAATTATTAACGTACGGGGATATACCACCGCCGTATCTATTTCTGGCGTGAAGCAATTCGGGAATTTTAGTGGAAGAGTGAGGTTTACCGATTCACTTTCCTATGAGGTGATCATCTTCGTCCTCGGGAGTAGCATCTGTGATTGATCTTAGATGCAACGCCTGTCTTGTGTCATGTTGCTTGCAGTAGTCTGTCAGATGGACTGCATCGTCGTTTGGATTTTTTTAAAACTCCTACTTCAATCTTTTAGAAAAATAATTCACAATGCATGCAAATAATAGTATAGTAGTCCGACTCAATTCTTCTTGCCTCCATAATAGGAATTGCATCCAGACAGCCCTATATATCACAAAATGGTAGCAATAATAAACCATTGTAAAGGCCGCTCGTAACTCTATTCTTGACCAATTTGTCATATAAACGAGCTATAGACCGGTCACGTGGAGTTGAGTGCATTTTATAATGGTCGCAGTCGGCGCCTGTGCTTGCGCTGTAGTATTATTTGCTATTTGAATATTATTGACTTAAACTTTACTATAAATTAATTCAATGTAAATGCTAATAAAATACTCGATTAAACGCTAATGAAATAATCGATTCGGTATTGATATTAAATCGACTGTAGTATTTTATCAGGCTACTTTATTGCACATTTCCTAAATACAAAACGAAATTGCAACAAGGCGTATTCATACTATATTTATACATAAACCTGTAATCAACCTTCATAATACATTTAGCCTAATGAAATGAGATTTATAATAATACCATTCAGTTCAATTACTTCCTACTAATTAAAAATCTCACGAGCAAAAAGTTCAAGGAGCAAATTGCGCTAAGTGAGTTCGTAAAAATATTTAACACCGGCACGTTCTACTTTCTTTGACAGCAAGGTTTCTCTTTATTCCCTTTACATAATTTGAATTATAATTTTTAAAATGAATATTTAATTTATAAACGTAACCGAATCTCTACAATCGCGAAATGCAATCTTGCCAAACTTTTATTGTGCGCCAAAAATGAGACAAAGCATGCAACAATATGCAGTTGTAAATTTAAATCAAGTAATTAGTTTTACTTCTATTGTGTTTTGAAAACGAATGCTTATTTTTTGTAAGAATATTCCTTCAATATTTTAATTATTAAATTTACAGTCCAATTTCATATAATATATGTTTCTGATGTTCATCATAATCAAATATCCCAACGCAGGGCACGAGTCTGCATTAACCTTATTGGTAAATTACACAGTCCTTTGAGAACATTACTAAGAACCCCTGTGGTACTTTTCCGCACAAGTTTTCCGATACCATTGTAACACATGACCATTAATTAGAAACAACACTTAACAAACAACAGACTTATGTATTATACGATGTCAACATCGAAACTAAACTCTACTTTAAATCCATTTTAGAGAATATTAAGAACATAATATTTACATATATAGTATAGGGAACAATATATTTAGAGAATATTATATCATAATTTCTATTTTATATTTAGTTTTGTATGCTTCTTATACTATACGCGGCTTCAATTGTAACTTCAAATAAACCAGGATATACCTGTATATAATAAGGAAACAATATATCCTTACACACAACATAACCTTCTTGTGGTTAGCTATGTAAACATAAAGTAAACATTGCAGCCTACAGGAACGCAAGATTGATTTTGGCTCCGTGCAAAAATATCCTTATCGAAGAGTTATTCACATCGTATAATATACCTCTAATGGGTTTTCGGCACTTGAAAACTAGCCAGAAACGATAAAATGCACATCTGGTTACTCACGAGAGTTCAGATTGATATACAGCCACACTTTAATGCTTTTAGTGCCAAAAATGAGCTAAACACTTCCGACTGTGTGGTCATTACTGGACAGAATGCGTTAAATTCTACACTTTTATGGAGTCATGAATTTAAAAGAGAATTTACGAAGCGGCTCAAGCAATAAATAGGAAGTAGGTGAAGCGATTTTTAAACATGTATAGGTCATTAAAATTGACACATTACACGTTTTTTTTTTTGATTTATTTAGGTTAACAAACAGTAAACAACAAAGATTACAAAAATGTATCTAATGTATCTACTCTTAGTAAAACTTTTCCTAAATAGAAGCTACATATATAAATTTTATTCAGAAATATTATCCAGCAGATAGAAAACAATGTAATACTTGAAATTTGTTTCAAAAGAAAAATGTCTCATTCTCACATAATGTCTCATCTAAGCAGCAATATAACAAAGTTAAAAATAAAATTACAATCCATATAACACCTTACATAAATTGCGTGTTCTTGTATTTTGCCATAAATCGTAACAGATTCGAACAGATTAGGATCTAATAAGAACAATTTAATCTGTCGTTAGAAAAAAGAAAAACTAAACACAAAGATACGAACGCAACATCACTTTCGAGTCTTATCTACACCAAAATCTCAACTGTATTCTTTTCCTTTTCATTCTAGTAATAAAACATAGAAGGTGAATTATAATCGTAAATTATTATAACCATGTTTTAGAATCAGACCATTTATATCCAATGTATCAATTAATAAATTGTATCTAAAATTACCTTGGAAAAGGTGAAAAAGATATGTATTGCATTTTACTAACAATAATTTACTATAATTTGATGTGAAGTGTACCAAGAATTATAATATTTTCCTTTCTCCAGTACAGTATAAGGCATCTCTCAATCCTTGATGTATCAGATTGCTAGAGTATAGCAACTAATACTTACACCGGGCCCTTGTTTAAACATCAATAGGTAAAGCAAATAAAAAAATACATGATGCTTTCTACACTCATATCTCTATACTAGGGTTTTTCCTGTATCGAGTTGCCATACAAACGCACAGAGATGAAAACACAAAAACTTGAACCCAGAACAGAGATCTAAATTCATCATTCAGAATTGTCAAACTGCGTGTCGGAACGGTATAATAAACACGCTGCCATGGGGGCAAAAATTAGAAGTACACGTAGAAATATTTTGCGCGATAATAAATTTTAATGACAAAGCAACATCACAGTTTCAATTTAAGAAGATATATCCACATTTTTATTAAGAAGACAATGCCACAATGGAATATTAAGATGAAAAATTCACATAAGATTCTACAACTTCACAGAACAATGGGTAAAGCATTTTATGAGACCAAATTGTGTAATTGAGCGTGAAGAATAGCAGAAGCTGTTGACCCGTCTTGGTACCACACCTTGAGCTTACGTTTACTTTAGACATTCGTGCGCTAACGCAGTTATTTGAATTCTCGAGTGTTTTTCTATGAGGTAACCGGTAAATTATTCGAATCTCTCTCTAGTTGAGCGACCTTTACATTGTATATAACAATTGTAGGAAATACACGGATCAGTCCTAAATGGTCATCTTATGGCAGCTTCAAGTCGATTACAATCAAGTTAAAGAAAGATTTAAAGTTTTATATATTATCGATCTACACTCTATACTAATATATAAAATGAGATGGTATGTGTATGTGTGTTACTCAATCGCGCAAGAACCAGGTTGATTGGAACGCTGGTTAGATTTACATGAAATTTTGCATGAATTAACTTATTTAACTGATCAGGCTATAGGTTTCTTTTATATCGATATTTTTCGCTATTTGAATATGGCGACTACTTTAATGACGTCACTGCACACTTTGGTTTCAGATTTTAATATTTCCATTTTAAATAAAAAGAAAACGTAAAAATAGCGAACTTTGGATGGCATATACAAGGTTAACGTTTAATTGTCTATCCCGAATATTTATCAGTTTTCATGTACCTCTAATGATTAGCGATTACAACCATATTTTATGTACTTTACGACTTATGTACTTTAGCTAGTATAAGTACACTAGCTAAAGTACATAACTTTCATAAGTCACATCACATTTAAAAAACCTCACAGTGATGTCTTCGAAAGACAGACCAAATTTGTGTTTGTGTTAACTATCTTTTTATTATTTACAGAGTTGTGCAGTAATTCATTATTTTTTATTTTCGTGAAATCAATATAAGAAAGTTACTATTGTAGGTAAGTAAATTTCTCAACAACAAAACGTATCTGAAATACTCAATGAACTTTACATAATTTGAAATGGAGTTCTTTGAATGATTTCAGGTCAATGATAAATTGTTATAGATGAATTGGCATTTTATTTTTCACAATGAACGATAAAATAAATATTATTCCTATCTCCACAGTTACGAGTGTTACGTAAGAACTAAATTATAACCATTCTTGAAATAATCTCAATAAAAACCTACTTTATTGACAGTTTGAAGAACGAAAAGCTTACTCTCAATAGAAGCTGCGTAAAGAAAGCGTTCTATTGTGTAAAACAATAATCGGGCAAACATTAGCAAGAATAAAGTCTCTAGTCTCTAGTGACTCATGAGTTTTAAAAGCAGGCAAATAAAGAAACTTTCGGATTACCTCATAACCTCAGGTACAAGAGTAGTCAGAATTTTAGTACACCCACCTAAAATCCCTCTTCTCCGAAACATGACTATCGTCGCCATTTTATAAGAAACTTCCGTAAGAGGAGATATATATTCGTCGCGTGCATTTTTATAGCCCACTGTTTTAAAAAGTTTCAGCGCCTAGTTTTAAAGTTTCGAAAAGTGTTCAGTAACTAATTGTCTTATGTGATGTCTTATGTCAGTCTTACCAATTCGAATTCTTAGAATTCGAATTCAAAAGTCTTAAACGCTTTCTTCGTGCATAGCCCCACACTAAGATTTTCTCCTGTGTCGCAGGTATCATGGACACACAAAGACAAATACACAAACACCCAGACCCAGAACAGAATCTAAACTCGTCATTTAAATATCTGTCTGACCGGGTATCGAACCCGGAACCCATTGCGTGTCAGACCGGCATGATGACCTCTCCGCCAAGCGGGTCGTCAGTCTGTCGGATATTAAATATTTTTGAAGTAATAATCGATTAATGATTGCAAATTTTCCACAAGTTCTTAGCTGAATATTCGATATGCATTCCGCTAATAGAACGCGATTGCGCGATCCTCTCTAGTTCGAGCTTTGATCTTACGAATCCATGACCACATATATCGATGTTGTAATGTTATGTTTGTATAAGTATTGACACTCCCACAATCTCCATATGAACCATCACTGATTCAAACGATTGCCTCCGTCGAAAAAAACGTTCTTAAAACAACAATAAAATTGAATATTTTTTTATCCTCTAGTATACATGAGTACAAATTATGATAAGCAGAGAATATTCCGTAGCTTCCTCAGAAACGTAAAATACAAGAAAGACATTACAGATAAAGTTGAATATTAAAAGTACGACGAGTATAGCTCGATCGGAGAGGTACTCGTACCACTTTTACACTTATTTAGCCTAGCGTAGAGATGTTCTAGCGTTTTGGTGGGACTGGTAGAGCCGGATGACTTACATGTAAGACCACTATCGCTCTTAAGAGTTCACAGTTATTAAGAGTGGCATTTGAATTTGGTAACCTTTTAATATAGAACTGCTGTTTAATATTTATATAGTTAGTTACGACTGAATTTGTTAGCCACACTATTAATATAGAGTTGGTAACAGACATCCACAGGAGGGAGATACTTAGAATCAGATGGAGTACAAGCTCGTTTACCTCTCCAGTTTTATTTATTTAAAAAAAATCACACATAAACACCTTTTATAGAACTTTAACAGACAATAATTAAGCTTTAAATCAATCATAATATTTACATTTAATTACCCGAGAAATGTAAATCAAATTCATTAGTCAGGCGTAAACATCTTAATTGAATTTGGTCGAATGTAATTTTTTGGTGGAATGTATCGTTAAAAAATTAAAATGCTTTGAAGGATTGAACAAAGTGTAAAGTGAGACACAAAACTGTTTTTAATTGGTCTGGCTAAAACGAAAAAGTCGTGGAACACGTTAACCCGTTAACCGCAGAGTTCAGAGATAAAAAACTGTGTTTACTGCTTAAAGGAATACAAAAATACTTTTTTGTCATTAATTCACGTGTATTCATTAAGTTTATTTAAACTAAACATTTAAATTTTACATTTTTATTTTACGATGCTTCTGCGCCACAAGACCGGGTAAAATAAAAAATGTAAAATACATATAAAGTTAAATATTTAAAAATATATATGTAATAAATTTAAAAAATATATATTTATTATTTATTTTATATCCAGACAAAACAAAATGTTATCGTGACCAACAGAACTACTCTCAGAATATGCATGTATCTCCGATGCGGAAGTGTTTGTATAAATTAAGTTATGACACAAGTTACAATAGCTTTACCACTATAATAAAAATTAACATAATTATATGCATTTTATAGCTTATGTTACTTAAAAAACCTACCAAATTAAAGAAGAAGAGTGTGTGATAAAAATAAATAAAATATTTACGAGCGTAGAGTATTAAGACTGAAGTATAATATATAAGAAGTATAATAAAATATAATTAAGAAGTATTTCCAAAAATAGATTATTACTTAACGCTGCAGATTATTACTTAACTTAACACTGCAGCGAAAATACAGATATCTTATTTCTCATATATAAACATGAGCTCTTAGACAAAGCACGAATAAAAATCATTAGCGTGATTCAAAAAGAGGTACAGCGCCATCTAGTTGTAATGCCGACAACTGCTTTCGTAACGCATTTTCGTTCACATCAAATCACAAATCACTACGACTGTAAAGAAGTTTAACTTAAAAAATATATAATATCCTGTAGTTTGTAAACGTATCGCATTCAGAAACAGTTTAAGTATTGTTTAAAAATTAAAATATAAATTATCTACCGAAACAGTACAACTTAAGTTCATCTAGTCATTGTTGAACTTCCATATTCATTATTATTACTTTAGTACAAGAAAATAGATTTTTTTAGAATTCGTAGAACAATTAGAAGGTTAGGAAGCAATAAATTAACCGTGGGAGTGTCTTGCTATAGGATTCCCGGAGGTGTGCTTTGAAACGGTCGTTTATATAAGGAAGACATCTGACTACCCGATGACAACCGAAACTCTAATAGTATGGTAATTTAAATAATTACAAACAAGAAATTCAAGGAACACTGTAACTACGAATATTTATAAGTATTCAAATTCATTTGTAAATTTGTGCTATTTCCTAATTACTAGCAATTAATAGTGACACAAATAAAAGTTATTACGTAATTACCGTAATGCAATATTGCAAATATACCACACAAATAAAAAATGTATCATCCTAACGACCCGTTATAACTTTTATTTTCTCTTGTACTACATTACCTTATTTATTTATGTTTTAAAAAGTAACGTTTTGGGATTTTGTATAAAAATAAATAAGTGGGTTTTCTCTTGTGTCGTGGGTACCATGGACATACAAAGACGAATACACAAATACCCAGACCCAGAACAGGATCCAAACTCATCATTGAGATGTCTGTCTGGCCGGGGATCGAACCCGGAACCCACTGCGTGTCAGACCGGTATGTTGACCGCTCCGCCACCCAGGTCATCAAATATATCTTGGTATACCCCATATCTCATGCTTATTACTTTATTAAGGTTAAAAAAATATATAAAACGTTGTACATATAGAATTTTATTTGGATTTGTTGCACTCGCTTGAAATGGTAATATCAAACCTATTAATTTGTATCGCGTGGAAAGTTGAATATGGATGTGTACATCAATCGCCATTTGTTTCTTTCAGAACGTTACGGCGCTAAATAGTTTTACCGACTATTATCCACTCAGTCTTGACAGTAAATACTTCGCGATTACAACCCACACAGATATAACACACTTTCTTCTATTGAAAGAAACATCCACCCACGAGATTATTGACACGAATCGTACCGGTTTCAAAATGTAGCGGAGATTTCCGAGTTTTGATTTCTTACATAACTCATAAAGAGATTAACGGCTGTATTACGTCGTATGTTTTAATATACATATGCAAATCGACCACATAACATTGGACTTGCACTAATTTACTAGTTCCAGTACTAGAGCCACTAGAGCAGTGTTTCCCAACGTGGGGCTCACACCCCGCAGGGGGCCATTTGGTAGTTACGAGAGGGGTAATTTAAAAATGGCCTCGGCACAACATTAACACTTTCGCTTTAGGTTGTACTGTAAAGGCTAAGGTTTTTCGAGCATGACCCCTTCTGACGCAGTCGAGTCTAGTCTGACGCAGTCAAAAATATGTATGGAGGCACAAAAAATTAGAAATGTTAAGATGGGGCATGGACTAAGAAAGGTTGAGAAATACTGCACTAAAGGTAATGTTGCTTGCAAGATGACCATATAACAAAAATGAAGAATAAATATTCAATGCATAGTTATGCAGATCATTTACAATTTACATACCTGCATCTAACAGTAACAGCCAATATGTAAATCTCAATTGAAACTGCGCTGAATGTGTTTTACTATTTATTTATTGCTTATTATGTCAATAGAATACTTTTCAACAAGTATACAAATATAAATTAAGCGCAATTAAGTAAGAAAACATGGATTACAAAATAAATCAAGAAAAATAATATACCTACTAACATGCGTTTTTTCATAAATATAAAAGAATATAAAGAAAAAATGTAGATATAAAGACAATTAATGTTTTATGTGGAACCATAACCGACAATTGTTACTCGTTATATTGGTATGAAAAACAGCAAATTACTGCCATTTACTGTAAACACTTTCGCCACCCAACCACTTGTCTCTATGAGTCGACTTTCGTGAAAATATTCTTCGTATAGAAATTATACCCTGTCATGTTAGAAAATTGTTTAGTGCGTGTTATGTACTGAGATTTACGTATTTCCATTTCAACTTGTTAAATAATATGCATAAATGGACTAGAGACGTTCGCTCTTGCAGTGTGAATGAACTTATCGAATTAAGTAGGCAGGTAATTCAGTTATAATGCTTATTCCGCACTTGATGAGCGAAATCTTTACACAGTTCACGTGTAAAGCGAAATTTTTTTGGTTTCGTAAACAAATGTCATAATTTTATTAATATAATATTGTATAATATGTAGTATAGTATAAACAAACGTAGCCGTCGCAGGACGCCCGACAGATGTGAAATATTGAAATTGATGGCTACGTAATTAATTTATTATTAAAGAATGCCAATATTTTACATGTTCACCTAAAAATGCACATTTATATGGAGCACATAACACCCATATAAATGTAATATAGATACATTAAATGCATTGTGAGAATAAAGAATGGAAGCAGAAGGGCCATGGTGGTATAAGACATTGTCCTGCTGTATGCCGTCACGGCATACAAGTCTTTCCGTAGATCTTCCTTATCGCGTCTGAAGAAGTTTTACTAAAAATATTTTGACATTAACAGTATTGACACGTTTAGTTAGCTTTTAGTGAGTTGTGAAACTTATATACCAAAACGACTAATTGCCTCTCCATTGAGTTGGCAATATTCTTACCCCATACTTGTAAAGCAGTTTGAATACATGTCATATTTTTTCTTATATCATTTTCATATTATCGAATAATGTGCACAATTTAAGGTTCAGTTATCAACGTCTTATTTATTTACGAAACATAATCATACGATCATATTTTATCGCAGAAATTTGGGTATAACGTGTATGTTTAACCAGTTCCGATGACCTTATTCTCATACGCTTGAATTAACCAATTATAAGGAACTTTTTTGATAACTTTAATTTGTTTTGTAACAAGCGGATTGGAGACTAAAAAGAATTTACCTTTAAGAAATTATCCAAGAACAAACGAATTACTGATAAGACATTTCCGGTCGTTTTGTGACCAATATAGATGCGACATAAGATATGTTCAGAAACGTTGTTATAAAGAAAAAAATGACGAAAATGCAATATAAAGCACCATGTTCATTACATCTATCTTAGAGAATATAAATCTATGATCGGTATAAAAAAACAACTAGATATATAAATTAGCGAAGCCTTACGGCCTCGGTCTTGAATAGCACCACTGCATGTTTTCCCATGGAAGTCGTAAATGGTGACTAAGGGTCAAAATCCATTATACGGGCAGTAGCGTCTTCCTTTGTAACATCAACACTTACTGCGGTCATCAACATGTCAGGCACGGTAACTGTTGGCAAAAACCCGCACAAGGGGAAGTCAATGTTGCCTATCTCAAAAGGCTGATGGATGGATGGACGTCACTAGTGTCGAAAGACAGCAATAGGCCACAATTATAATAGGTTACGGGTACTCACGAAATGCGGTGTTTAAATTTGATTTTCACTGAAAACTGTTTTTTCGCCGTGACCACGATTTGGTAAGGTCAAAATATCGGCAAAAAGAAATTCAAAAACCACATGTTTACATCAAAATTCAAAAGCCTCATGATTACGCGATAACTACTAGTCTAAAATCATAAATCGGTCATAACTTGTAAAAATCGAATATTTTACACTTATAACATAATATTCCGTAACAAATATAAAGTTGCGAATAACCTGCGAATGTGACGAAGTGTGGATTAACCGTTTTACGTAATGAACAGAGAGGTCAAATGTTTGTCAGAAGCGCATGCATTCACACGAGCAGGTCAGGTCAAGCAAACATAATCGTGACATATAAACCAAGGAAACGAATACCTACAATAAAGTTAATAATATGTAATTAGCGTTAGAAATAGTTTTGTATAAGTATAATATATGCCTTGAATTAGTTGTATGGTCGGTGTTATATAATAAATAAAATTACTCCTCCCTTATTTCACCTAAATGGGAAACGTCGTATATGCTATTTAATTTATTAGAATTAACTACCTCTAAGCATAATAATCGGCATTTCTAAAAATACCTGCAATTATGTTCTGATATTTAAAGAATAACTAAAAATATTTTAGTGCCTGCAATGAATAAATAACACGTAAGTAGTTTTCCAATTTCGGATTCACACCGAAAAAGATAAGAAAATGAAACAAAAACCATTTATCTTTGTCTTGTTAAAACAAGCATGTCATAGTATATCATATTATAATAAAAATATATGCCTTAATTATGATAAAGTGAAAAAATAATATGAAGACCGGATTCTTACAATTCTCGAACGATTCTCTCAGTGCAGAGTACGGCGCAAATTGGAAAATACGCACAATCGATTAGGGAGATACCACCCACATTGTCGGGGCACCGTTTATAAAGCAGCTGTATGCTTCCGTTGTATGACAGGCACTTTGATGCATTAAACTTCGCTTTCATGCCGCCTGCCCTCGACTACCGGCAATTATTGCGCATTGTGTAAAATGTGCTCGCACTGTACGTATACTTTGTTATAAAACAGCAAATCTGCTTCCGACAGAGAATGAAACGTTCTAAATTCGTTGAAAAAAAGATAAAGGTTAAATGGAGTTATATCCGAGCTAAGGTAAATACGAAATTGTATGCTTAGTTAATGATCTTCTTAAAAAGTAACACCTAGAGACGATAGTTATAAAGGTGTCATTCTTTTTGGCTTTATTCTGAAAATACCTATTTTTGCCAAATACCAGCAGAAAGTATATTTATGTCTTTGAAATGACGACTGTTAATTCCTGCAATGTTATGTCGTGGTCTGAAGAAGTAATATCTAACCGAGGTATTCCAATCTAGTCCTATGGGACTAGCAACGATTTTGTAGGCAACTTCAGGTATACACAAGAAGAGACTGAAGAGACTCATATTCAAATAAACAAAATAAAAGTGTTACTGCTGATATAAATTCTCACTTAGATAAAGTAATGCCATCTGTTATCGGAAGGAAACATAAAAATTATGGACTGAATTAGAAACCTGAAAGGGACGTAAATCTTTAAAATAGTTTTTCAATACTAGCTTTGAAAAAAAACTGCTTATTTTAAGGAAAACTTTCTTCTATTAAATTCTACTTACATCTTCAATTTATGATGAACGATACCACGAACAAAATATAGACTACGTATTATTTATACATATGACAATATTATTATTATTATTTGCATAAACACTTAAGGATTGTCGTATTGTTTTCCTAATTGGTTGAAGGCGTTGAAGGTTCGGAAGTACACATATCCTCAGGAGCCACGTAAGGGACCTATAGAATTAATTAAGGATCATTTTATAATCTAATTCAGAACTATAAAACAGCGTAACTTTAAAAGAATACATTTAAATTGACCTAATAAAATAGCTATTAAATGCTGACGCGTGCAATTTCTAAAAATCCATCCATTGCAATTAATACTAACGCAATCGAAAATACCTAATGATAGGTACTTACTTACATTACCTATATATTACCTTAGTAACGGCAAAACGTACATTGAAAAATAAAACAAACGTCAGGAGAATATCACGAAAGTGTACTTTACACATAAGCAATTATAGGTATTTATTCAATATTACTTAGATACGATGCTTTATAAATTAACAACTTTTCAATAATTAAAAAAAATCAAGTAAGCTCTACCTACACACAAATCACATCTAGCCCATAAACTAAATTATTTAACGTAACGAAATCATTCTATACACCTACCTCGTGTTTTAAGACATTATCTTCTGCTAGCAACTTAGCAACATAACAGAATAAAAACTTTTTCTGTAATTTAGTAACACTTGGTTTTCACATACACTGGATTTGTGGCTTGTTTTTATGCATTGACCATACAATATTAGACATCGGAAATGTTCATGTCTATCAGGATGACATTTGAAGTCTGTATGATGTTCAATTGATAGCGAGCAAAAAACACTTTCCCGTGTAACCTAAGTATGAAGTATAAATATAAAGACAAATTTACAAAAAATAATTGCACTATAATTTTTCGGAAAATTATAATCATAACAACAGATTACCGGAACCACCTTTTGCTGTTTTGGTATAAAAAAAGATTATACTAAAAGAAAACATAAATAAGCAAAATATTCAAGTTATTGGACAATAAATGAAATATTGAGTATATCTCGGACCAATAAAACCTTTAACCATAATATATGATTAAATGTTTTATTGATATGATATATTACTATTTTATAAATAAAAAAGTAAATAATAAAGTAGCAAACATTTTATCTACCTTCTTTTTTCCGCCCATGAAGGTTACCCCATTGACTTTTCAGACCTTCGATTTCGCCGCGTATATTAAGTTCACTTGAGAAAATTTTCTGATGCGCCAAAAGATTTTTACGGGTACTTTTCGAGTCCGATTGAAAAAACGACACAAACTTGTGCAACGGACTCATTTTCACTTAATTGCGTAACAAAATCGTATTGCACAGTTGCACACTAATATCGAGTTTAAAGAGTTATACTGTTTTAGCGTCATTTATTAATTAACACGTAAGCGCAATTAGTTTCGATGCACTAAGTGAGAAGTAAAAGTGAAATTTAAGCAAAAAAATGAAACTTTTTTAAACGCACTAAATAATTGAATTGATTTAAAGTTATAGAAAAAACAGTAAACGGTTAGCACGTTAGTTTTTTTGACGTCGCCGGTCGACCGCTGGTGCGGCAGTGTCGTCTACCGTTCCTTTGCCTATGCTCGCGCACTTTCTTCAGCGATTCAAAAACTTTCATTGGCCGCCGCTCACCCTGGATGTAATGTCTATCGTGACAAACTGTTTAATGTCATACGCTACATATTCATGTCTTTGAAATGACGACTGTTAGTTCCTGTTTTTTTAGTCTAGTGTGTGGTTCCGATATATCCGACTTTGTTATCGGTTCTTAATGGTTTTCTTTTATATTGTACTACATTGCATATATTTAATTAATAAAAATGATTCCTTTTTTATCCTTACATTATATTAGTAACTTATCGCACATGTACTAAATGCGATTATTTTTGGCAATAATCTTAACTCGTCTTTTTAGACACGATTTTAAAACGTTAAAACTATAAGTGTAAAAAGGTAAAATACAACAAAATAATCTCCATATTATATAAAGTAAACGAATATGTAATGCGATGAAAAATTAAAATTTATCTGTATTATTTGTGTAATCACTAACAGTAAAAGTATATTATGGCGATGTGCAAAGTGCATACGCTTTCTTTTTGTGTTGATTGCGAAAAATATTATGTCTACTCATAATATTTCACGGTCGGAAGTCATTTATGTTTGTAGAAATTACTAAAAAAAGCAGCGGTGACAAACACATGTAGTTGAGGAATAAATAAAACTCACAATGCCTAAGCAAGTGACGTATCACAAATATTACGCTGTTGCATACAACTTTTATAGATTAAATAAATAATAGTTTAAAAAAACTAAAAAAACACGCTTTTATTGCTAACTGAACTAAAAAGTAGAAAATAATTTT
>DWNE01002841.1:0-17849 GCA_018249875.1 Cecropterus toxeus | reverse complement strand
AAAAAAAAAACACGTGGAAAGAGGAGAAGGGGAGATGTGTTAAGACCCAACGGGAGGGGGGGGGGGGGGGGGGGGAATAAAAAAAAACCGACGTAACACGCTGCGAGATGTGTGGGTGTGTTTATATGCGCTTAACAACAGATTTGCTAGTGTCTGTTATCGGTAAAGGTGAACTTTTAGGTGCACTCGTCTCGATAAGATTTAAGATATTTTTAAGCTAACATACTCTACATGAATCTTTGGACAACATCAAATAATAAATGTGGATTAATTTTATCAGGGCCTGTTAAAACAAATACAAAAGTATGTAAACATGTTATCAACAAGAAAACAACGTAAAGATATACGAAATATGATAAACGCATAAGTGATCTTTGCAACTCCGGGTAATAATTTATCTATTGGCATTTATCACATTGACGGGCATGGATTTTTCTAAAATTGGAGAAGTCCTGCAGCATATTTAATGATACAGCTTGAATGTGAATTAGTAGAGGGAGGTTTTCCGTATCACACCAATTTCTGCTTAAAACAATGGTGTTAAGCATTGTTGAGTTCTGGTCTAAAAGGTATGGTAAGGGAAATACATAGGGGAAGGGGGCCCAAAGCGGGCACCTTAACGTTACGTGAGAGAAAAACATACAATTAATACAAAAACAAACAAACTATTATTGCTATACTACAGAAAATGTAATGTAGTTTGATAGTATTTTTTTTAATTTTTCATATAACTTAAAATTATGAAGCAGGGACCTATACTTATTCGAGGCGTTCCAACTTTGCCCGCAGGAGTAGTAACGCATCTGAGGCTAACTTTAGATAGGACATGATCTTGTCTGGGGTTGATTACAGGTATCGATGGCAGACATTGACCACTTACCATCAGATGGGCTACATGTTCGTTTGCTACTTCCATAGTATAAAAAAACAAGTCGCCCATAAAGGCCCCGACAAGGTTGAACGATTGATATCTAATGATTACAACAGGATAGACGGCTGATTGTAGTCGTCGAAGCACGGAAGTGCGTAAATTTTAGTCACCAGTGGTCACTCATCCAACCACCGACTGCGACCGACACTTTTTAAACATCAAATATGATTTCAAGATCTATACAAGCCGTGGGACTATGCCCGTTACAGACATCAATTGCTATGTATTTTATTGCTTTCAATTGAACTTGATTTTTTTAAACTAAACTCGCTAACATCGCCGCATAAAAATACATTTGCCTAATAATAGTGGTGCTCAGCTCTGCCATATTTATTTTTTTGAAATACGTTCTAATTTAGTCCTTAGATGTCAGATGGGCGACTGAGGCCACTTACTGGAAGGATTAAGTAGGACTCCGAATGAAGGAGTTCCTCGGAGTACACACCACGTTACTTAAATAATAAGGTCATTATAATTAATAAATTGATATAAATGACGAGGGTTCGTATTGAGTATACTTTATTTATAAGACTGAAGTAGCAAACGAGCATGCAATCCACCTCATGGTAAGTGGTTACTACCACCCATGAACATATGTATGTAGCTCCTATAAAAGTTAGTCCAAAACACACCATTTCACCGAAACGCAAAACCGCTTCACGTTAGAAATAGATGTAGCGTTGGTATTGGTACTTCTCTGTTTGAACCATATACATTATATCACCTTGTAAATCTGAATTTCAGTGGTCACTGCCTTAATAAAGAGCAAACGTTATATACGAAATCAATTATCGATAAGTTGCTTCTCCCGAATACTAAGACGGTCGCATATAAAATTGATAAAAACGCAAGAATGGCTTCACGATAGAAATAAGTATGGCGGTTTAACTGAACCATTCTATTTCTACTACCTCGATACTTAAAGCCGTTGATTTTAAGATGTTTAAGTACTCCATCATACTCTCTTAAAAATATCAAAAAATGTTAAAAATATCTTACTATACTACACTAAATTACTAACTGTTATTTATTTATTTATTTTAAAATTCTTAATAAATTCTAAAAGCAGAAGCAGTTAAATAAACCGGAACGAATCCTCTTGGCCGATTTTAAAAGAGAAAAACTTAAATACAACAATCAGGCGGTTTAGTTCCGATTTCCGATCAAATAAAAACATTTGACCTTGGAATTTTCTACACGACCGAATCGCTGTTCTTTTTGTAATATGAAACGATGACAATCCTTTTACCAAACTATTCGTACAAATACTGAGTAATATTTAAGTTTAAGATAGAACGAGACCTGTCTGTCGCACTTACAGACCTTACAGGAAACTTATTTTTGTACCATTGAATATCCCACTTTTGTCGATATCTCTGCATATCAAATAAAAGAAACAATATTCAATCTATTTAATTATTAGATTTATTATTTATGGGTCAAAATAAATTAACTGCATAAGACAAACGCGATGTAGTTGATTCATCTTCATCCGCCTGCACGCATAATCATTACATCTAAATTAGCATTGTTTAGAAATTCATAAGCTTTTATTGACAAGTGATACACAACAGCTGCCAGGACGAGCGTGACGAGTAGCGCAGCGACACCACGCTCTGCCTACTTTTCTCGGTTTTCCTCTTGCCATTCGTTTAATATGTAGCTTTATTTCAATATGTTATTTTTACTCTTGATTTGTGTTTAAGATTTTTTTCTCCTTGCCGATGTTTCGACCCAGTTACGGTTTCGGAAAGGTTGAAGAAATTACGGTGGCGTGGATCAACTGTTTCAAGCACTAGTGGTAGATTAATCTATCTACCCTACGTATAGTTTGTTTTTATTTTTAGGTCCAATCCGCGACACACAACTTAAGTGTCAAAGTCACTTCTAGAGTTCCACAAGGATCGCACTTGAGACCCTTGTTGTTTAACATATTGATTGATATACATATATTTATTTTAATTTCAACTACTTAATGCTTGCTGTGTTTGTTTTAAAAAATATACAATTTCTTGTTTTGTTATGGCTTAGGATACATATAAGCAAACCTAATAAATAAATAAAACCGTATCCTTATGCACCAAATCTTGCATTATTATTTGTGATTTACATAAATACACGTAACATAATATTAAAATGTATCAATTCTGCGATAAGATTCTGTAAAATGTTTGCATCATCAGCTTTAGCGCGAGACTTACCTCGAGACCAGCGAGAAGGCTAGCGAGCGCCTGCCCGTACGTGTCATGCAGGTGCAGCGCGAGTGTTCCGTGTGGGGGCAGCGCGGGCAGCTCCCGCAGCAACGCGCGCACCGAGCCCGCCGTGCCCACGCCAATCGTGTCCCCCAACGATACCTCGTAGCAACCCATTTCGAACAGCTGCTCTGTTATCTATCAACGTGGTTAGCGCTTAGGGGTTTTATAGTTAAAAGGAGACACTTTCTAGGTCAGAAGAACTCGATTACTTATCTTCACTTTCAGGTCATTGTTTTTAAGCAGTTAGTTTTTTCGTTTTTACAACGATACATAATATTCAGAGTATAATAAAAAAAGTCATCTGTATTTCCCTATTACAGGCGACAATTTTTTTAAATATATATCCTATGGCCCCCTGCAAATGGAAACAATTCTAATGATATGTCACAATCAAGCCGTTTGGGCATACCAAAGAATTCCTACTACATACATAAAAACATAACAGTTAAAAAAGGGGCACATAAGTGCACTTCTAAGATATGTATAAAGGTGAATAAAGATAACCTGATCCATAGTAAAAAAGTAATAACTTGTATCCGTGTCAGACTGATTAGGTGAAAGCTTTGCTCTATGCTTAGTCAATGGTTCCTTTATTACAAACTAAAGTTGCAACTGAGTGACTCCTATATCACTTTAACTGGTCACTGTTGCCGATTTAAATTAATAGTGTATTTAGAAAAGAAATGTAACTCATGTAACTAACATTAGGATGCAAATTTATGATTTGTGAATGTGAAGAGTAAATACCTTTGCAATTGCTTTCGGTTTTACTGGTCCATCATATGGGCAGCCAACCACACAGGAGACATATCCTCGGACCCTAATGCCATCTTTAACAGCTGCCTCAGCAACTTCCTTAAACCGTCTAAGTCCCTCTTCTACTGAGCAATTTAAATTCTTCTGTGAAAATCCTTCAGATCCAGCTGGAAATATGGCTATTTCTTCTATGTTACATTTTTTCTAAAAAATAAAGAATCAGTAATATGTATATTCTAAGAAATTATGGTCTGTATAAAATACAATTTAAGTTATAAATAAGATTTATTTTATAATTATATAGAAGCTAGAAACAGATGTGCTATAATAATATAACTGGAAAGAATATCTTAAAATTTTTGCAAGTTTTGTTTCTACCCTATTGTTTCACCAACTTCATTCTAAGGATTTCCAACCACAATAATGTTAATAAATGAATTATAATGATGATGATATTTAAATACTTACAGCAGTTTCATAGCCCTTCAAATTTGGTATCAGGACTGGATAATTCACACCTGGCACCCTTTTGAGATTCGTCATCACTTCTACTCCATCACTCATTTGTTTCACCCATTTTGGACTAACAAAGCTGGTTTCAATGAAATAAGAGAAATAAAATTATTACATTCATGATAGATAATATGTATGCATGTAATAGAAATTAAAAGAGTGTGAAATCATTATGTAGTGTTGTTTTACCCCATATTAAGTTTTTTTTGCCATTTGAAGCCATGCAGGTTTTTTATAACTTTTCATTACTCTATGGCAGGTTAGTTCATGTAGCTATGTTTTTTGATTTATGAGTATGTTAAAGCCTCATTAGATGAGACATTAAAACTTTATTTTGAAGGAAAGCCAACAATTAACGTTATTGGACTCATTAAAAATTCCTATTATATATGGAAGGGTAAAGAAGGAACATAGGTATTACTTACATTTATACAAGGAGGACTTAATTTATCCATTCATAACTTACATAACTTAATGAATATAATAATAAAAATTAATTTATTGGTAATTTTATTATAAAAAGTATTTTAAATATGTTACCTTGCTGATTCAATATGTTTAATACCGGCATTGGCAAGTTTGTGAATGAGTTCCACTTTGATGTCAGTTGGCACAAATTTTGATTCATTTTGCAAACCGTCCCTTGGTCCCACTTCATAAATACGAACGTCAGGAGTAGAGGAACTCTGAAAGTTAGAAACTTAAATTAGTTTTTATAATCTACAAATATTTATGATGTATTAAGCATATGGAGTTTGGAGCACTGACTGATTCTGTATATTTGGGGTTTTGGTCAAAATATTTTTTTAGTGGAAAAAAATAAAGCAGTAAGAATATATACAAATAATATAGTCTCAAAAAAGCTGTAAGTGAAGAAAATCTCGCTGTTTCTGTAATTTTGCTGATCCTAAAAGGTCCAACATAGATTTTTATACATGATTTGAAATATTGAGTAAGGGATGAACACCTTAGATGGATCCATCACTGGTTTAGATTTATAAAAATGTAGGATAGCATCTCTGATTTTGAAAGAATCTATATGCCTGTCTTTTGTTGGTAAAATCGTTAAAAGATGTAAAGTACAAATTATAGAGTGTTAACTCTGCGAAGTCTTGCATGAAAAGGAGATGACTTATATACTTGTAATATTTAGATTTTGATGGGGTTTTAGCCCCTGTGTGTTGACCCCTTGGATCTGCCATTCCATCTAGGACTATATGACCTTGATACTCAAGACATCTGAATCCTTAGTGTACCTAGATTGTAAGTGTAGAAAGCGTTAGTAAAGCTGTTCATATAGTTTAAATACTTACAAGAGGACGACTTGTAACCTTTAACAGATTTGAGACGCCTACTTTTCTAAACAATGCCATTATTTTCAATGTATTTAATGAGAAGTAGTAAAAAAGTAAGCCGAATACTAAACTAATATTTTTGGCAAATGTGGTGATATAATGAAGATAAAAAAGTAAATATGAGATGTTGGAGCACTTATCACACATAGCTTGCTAAACTTACCTACTGATAATGATATCACGACGCGCGTAATCAAAAACAAGTTAATTAAAGATTCATCAATTTACAAAACAAATTCATTGACATTAAAATATGTACTTGGAATTAATACACTATTAATTTTATTATTATACATTAATGAAAACAAAAACGTAGCGAATATTACAAATTTAGAAAACAATTAAAAAACAATGACAGATTTGAAAGTTCTAAAAATAATCGTTTTAATATTGCTTTTCGGACGTGTTGCTAAGGTTCAATATTGATTGAATTTTGTTAGGGTTGATTATAATTATATGTTAAAATTCAAAATAAACGCAAGACATTCAAATTCAAGAAAATGACAATGTCATGTCATGTCAGATGTAAATGATACCATACGTCATGTATTGAATGTTTTTGTTGCACTAAAACTGGTATATTAATTTTGACGTTATACGCTTATACTCATTAATAATGAGTATTATTATTTTCAAGTACTTCGAATAAACCTGTTGATAATTATTGACTTATGAATTTGTAAATTATATCTATTGTAAATACATATTAAATGCTTAATATATAAAAAATACCATCGAAAAAATGGTCAACGTTTTTTTTACATGCCATCTTGTCGAATTGAATGTTAAGCTATTGCTGTCACTGAGCATTGTCTCAGTGCTGCCAACTTGGGGGTTTATCTCCTAAATTTAGGGATTTATTTTCAATTTAGGAAGATATTTATGGAGTAATAATATTTAGAGGTTATTTTAAAATACAGTAACAGTCAGTTTACTTCATGTAGCGTGTGTCGTTTTTTGCTTTTTACATTAAATTCAGCCTGGAATAATCTCATTTCTACGGTTATATTTTTACGGCCTACGGCCCGAACTTTTTTACTTTTAGGGAGAAAGGTTTTAAATGGCTGGCAGCATTGCGTTGTCCTATGTCATTGTCACGTTCAACTAAGTGACCTCGTCATCAAAGTACCGTAAAAATTACGTTTCGAATCGAAGTCTATACCGGCGAATTTAAATTGTTTTCCTACTGTTACTATTATAATAGATTGTATTCACATAACTTTAATTCATTTACCACAATGGGTAAGTATTACTGGCTATTAGTTTCTTTTTCTCGGCATAATTATTGTACGGTGTCAATAAAACTGGCCTAACATAGTTTAACATGCAATGTTTTTCTTATTTCAGCAGTGAACAGTGCCACGTCCTTCGTGTTATCGTCGATTTTAGCCCTTTTAATATTTTCGGGAATGCAGATGTACAAGCCGCTTCTAATAAGATCACCAATTACAATTATCTTTGGAGGTTACCTTGGCTCATTGATGTTCATGTTTTTCGTAACCGTATCCTTTAATAATTCGCAATCAACCCAATAATTTCCACAACGTTTTCCTTTTTGTACCTTAATACAAAGCAAATATTATTAAGTTTGTAGATATTAATATTTCTTATCAATCTAATATTTATATTAGAATGAGAATCAATTAGAAATGTTACAAATGTTTTTTTGAGGCAGTATTATGCCTTTAATATACGTAGCCTTCAACGCTTTATCTCACAGGGGATGCCTTAATATAATAGCTTAATATGGTATGTAAAAGTATTAGTATAAGAAAAAAAAAAGACACTTTCTACACTCATAGCCCCACAGTAGAATTTTCTCCTGTGTCGTGGGTGAACTGACACACAAAGAAGAATACACAATCACCCAGATCCAGAACAGAAATCTAAACTCATCATTCAGATGCCTGTTTGGCCAGGAATCAAACTCGGGACCCACTGCACATTAGATCGATATGGTAACCGCTCGGCCACGCGGGTCCTCATATAAGATTATCATCTGTATTTATAAGGATACATATATGTTTTCCAATAAATAACATTTAATTCTGCTCGGACAGGTTGAATTGAGAATTTTCACTATAAAGGATGGTAGTTTTGTAGGTGCCAAAATCGATTATTCAATAAATTACAAATTACTGCTTCTAGCTCCTTGGTTAGTGATGTATGAACATGATAATAATGTTCCTTAGCAAACTTTTCAGGCGGTGGGTAATCTGGAATCCACTCTATTTGGCAAAAATTTCCAACTTAAGCTTCCAGAAATTATCTTGTCTATGGCAATATCACTCATTGCAGCTGGTATGGTGCATAGGATCTGTTTTACGACATGGTAATGTGGATTTTTAGTAATATTTTAAATCTTTACAATAAGTTTTGATTTTTTTTATAACTTAAATAGAAATTTCATGTTTCTTTAAGTATGCAATCCAACCCATTGGTAAGTGGAAATTGCCTCTGAAGGATATCTATAACCAACCTCAAAAAGAACTTAAGTTTTATCTGTTTGATCTGTCACTCTGTCACAGATTGCTAGCTACGAGGAATAGAATTCCTGAGATAAATATGTCTCCTTTACTACACCCCTCAAAACAAAGCACAGTAGTGCTAGTACCAAGGTCATTAGGTAAATATGTGTAGCAGTAGTGTTTCTGAAGGGAGAATAGTAATCTAATTATTTGATTTTTAAATAGCACTGGAGGTACGATAACATCATCAACAATACGATACGTTATGCGTACGATAACGTTTATGCTTCTGAATTCAATGGACGAAGACAAAATTTTTATCGTGGTTAAGATAGATTTGCAGTCTCCATTTAGTCGTAACGATTTTTTATCGTTTTACGACTGTCGTGCTAGCTGTCATGACATTATGTCAACATTGCAAAAAATGTCATGGACGACAGTAAATCATGTCGTTCAAACAACACGATTATCTGTCGTTATGACGTAGTGAAAACGCGCCCTAATAGTTTTGTATTATATATATTGATATAGATGAACAAATTTTGAAGAGACATTACCTTTACTAAAAATGCATTTGTTTTTCAGCTTAATATTCTCCTTGATTACGATATATTACATGAATAAATTATCACAAAAAACATACGCAGCCACTGCACCTGTTGCAGCACCAGTAAAGAGCCGCCGTCATAAATAAGAAGTAGTTTTTGTAATAAATTAGCATTTTCTCTTTATGTATACTGAAATATATTTTTTAACAAGATGATTTTTATTATTTCTATACTAGCTCTACCTGAAGGAGATTAATATATTATTTAAACGATCAAAAGATTAAATAAGCAAGAGATTAGTTCACCTGATTTCAACTTAATTGATGATTACTGGAGTTTTATTCACTATGACTTAGGTATGTCACACACTTGTTACTGTAGTCTACAATACAACTGTTTGGTTTTTATGTTCGAATTTTTTATTGAAACTATCTTAGTTATTATAAAAAAATTAACATTAAGTTGTAAAGGTTGCCATTCAAAATATTGCCAAAAGGAATTTTTATTACAATTGAATATTTAATTGATCCAAGTTTTTAAAAAGACAGCAATAAAATGTTGATCGGACACATGATTATAAGCATCTAGCCAGATAAAGCCATAGCTTTTATCATCAATTTATAAATTAATTTATTAGTCTGAAAATCTTATCAAACTAGATGATGATAATTGCGAATCAGTCTTTTAAATATCCATTACATATTGCAATTTATCAGTTAATCATTTTGATTGTATTTACTGATTAAGGCTACTATAATAAAATGCATGCATTTAATCTGACTTTTATTTATAAAAAAATAATACAATATGGTATGTTTATTGTATGCCCATTAAATTAATGATTTTATATAAACTTAACATCCTCTTAATATTTAGATACAAACCAAAATTATTTAAGAGTGAGTTTATATATGGAAAACAATAAATTACTTTAACAATGAACTACATGTATGAACTTAAAACTATGCTAATGGACATGTATATAACATAATAAATTCTTAACATTCAATGTGAGTAAGGCATGCAGCACACCAAAAAGGTACTATTCTCGTAAATAATTTCTTCTCAATTCTCTTAAAATATTTGTATTAAATCATTTGTAATCAATCTTAAAACTATTCTGCTAACTTTTTCTTTTGTTTAACAATTCAATCACTTGATAAAAATATCTGAAGATCCAAAAATCCCAACTGCAAAATTAGACCTTTTTACATAGGCATTTTACCTTATACAAATAATGTAGGCAAATTACTGTACTGAAATATATTAACTACCTAAATGTTTCCATAAATAATAAATTGTTAGTAGCAAATTATATACATATATGTTACTGGAATTTATGTTTTGGTGGATTAAATTGAATGTGGATGGGAGATAAAAAAATATTACCTTATGTGTCTACTTATATACTAAATTATATTACACATGGGTATTTCACCCAGGTAATTTTGAACTGAATATTTAGAAACGTTACTGTTGACAAAATATTTAATAAATTTAAATACATATCTTTATGTTTACATTCTCTTGCTTATTGCTAATGTTATAATACTAGTAAATATTTGAAACTAAAACTTTAACAATACTCTCACTCAATTTTGATTGAAATATTTATATATCAAATATAAACAGCATAAATAATCACTGAACAAATGCAATCCAATATATTTCCAAATAACACATTATTAATTTGTACACTAATAAATTATGTAGAATAAATGTAATGTAAGTAATAACATAGACATGTTAACAATTAACAGTATTTTATCAAATGAACAGTTAGCTTAGGTATAAATCTATGTATAAATGTTATTAACAATGTTAAAAACATATAACAACCAGTGATTTGATTGTAGGCTTGCACAATTTAAATGTATAAATGAAATATTTTTCAAGGTTTAATAATATCGAAGCAGCAGTTATTGATTTGTTCTAAGCAGTTATTAATTGGTAATATAAAATATTGGAAAAATAAATACTTTTATGGCCCAATATTGTGATTTTAGGTTTATTATACTGGGACTGCATAGGAGGCTGCTAAAGACCTATAGTGGAAAGTAACATCATCATTTTGACATCAAAAACTAATAAATATTCTTCAAATGGACACTGGACGGGATAGATATCCCAACTACTACAATAGTTAAGCAAGTTAAGATCATTTGGCACCAATTATAGAATGCTAAATTCTAGCACAAGGCAAAAAGTGAGTAATGCTAAGAAAACTACTGAGTCAAGTGATGTTTCTTCTTCAATGTTGACATTATTACTAAACAGTGATGTTTACTTAACGGGTAATAAAAATTGGTAAACATCTATGCGTGTAAATAAATATGTTATTTGTTAATGAGTGAATTCAAATTGTATCACAGGTTTAGTATAAATATAAGGCACAATTTCAAATTGCTTCTGTATGCTACCAATTTTTATGGTGACTGCATACAAATAATTCAGTTTTTATTACACACTCTCAAAATTGACTATTTATTTTAGATTTTTTAAGACTAAGTTTTCAAAGGCATAAAATATGTTTATAAATTTAATGCCACTTAATGATTTGTAATTCCAAATATAAAGTTATTAAATATAATCCCATCTGAATATTTAAAGAGTATTCTATAAAAGGCTTGTTATTAAAATTGTTGTATGGAAAAGGAATGCCAAATGTTTTCAAATAACTATGTATGTCATGCAACTCTGATTTTTTTAACAGACATTTAGTTATTTGTTTCTGATATGCATGCTATTATTTCTAACATAGGGATTTTGGAGAATCCTTGGTGTAGTTTCCATTACCCTCAGTAATAACTCATCCAAATAATTTTCTAAATCCTTGTTCTTCTTCTTCTCCACTTCAGCATCTTTTTGTAAATTATATATCATGAGAATAAGGTCTTCTCGAGATTTGCCATCAAACTGTTGTATTACTGTCTTAGGTATGCTGTTATAAGCTGGGTTGATGGAGTCTTCCTCAACTATGTTTTCTTCCCCAACAATGATACGCTCTTCTAATAGTTTTTTAGGTTTACTATTACCACCAAATTTTTTGAAAAACTTTGGGCTTGGTTTTTCTTTTAAGGAGCTTGGACTGTCCAGTTTCTTATTTCTTTCCAGGCTTGAAGATTTCTCTCTGTCTATCATTGTTTGACTCACAGATTTACGATGAGAGTATAACTTCTGAGACCATTCATCATCCTTATCTATAGCTTCTACAGGTAGTTGCGGAGCAGTGAATGTGTCTAAGCTAAGTCGAACTGGGGGTTTTGGTGGGGCGGGTTTGTCTGTACTTAATAAGTTATTGTAAGTATATCTTCTTAATATCTCACCCCCACCAAGGTTTTCAAGAGATGTATTGACCGGTGATGGAGTGTATTTGACTCCTCTAGGCACTGCCACATTCACATTAAGGGAACTACCTGAACTCTTATGGGATAGGTCATCGAAAGCAAATTCGTCTTCGTCCTCACTAATCACACCTGGATCTGCTTCTCCTGGCAATCTTTTGGGTGTAGAATGATCTGGTGTAGATAGTGCTGAACTTTTCAGATTCCCAACGCTCCCACTTAAAGAGGATGACTCACTCTTTTTATCTTTTTTACTGAGATTAATCTTAGAGCCAAGGTTTTTAGCGAACTTTTTAATGCCTTTGCGTTTTTCTAGACTTCCAATACTCATAAGGCTGCCGCCTACGTTTTGAGCGATGCTCGATAGGGAAGATTTATGTTTCTCTTTTTTGCTCAGGTCATTTAAGCTTCCCTCTTTTACGGTGAAGCCAATTTTAACTTCTAATTCTCCTCTATTCTTGTCATTTTCTTTACCTTGTTTACCACGCAGAGTATATACACGATTTCTTGGGCGTTCGTATACATCGAGGTCTTTTAACGGAATCGATACTTGACCTAATAAATGGTCTTTTACAAAATCTTCATCGTAAACCTTAAGGACAATCTCAGCTGTATTACCTTGAGAAGGAATTCGCAATTCGCATTCCTCCAGCCATTCAACATTCTCGGTCGCTTTGTGTTTTACGGAAGTCTGAAATTTTTCTTTGCCGAGGGCGATTGTAACAAAACAGTTATTTGTACCGTTTTTGCCTTTGATTAGCAGTCCCCGAGCTCTTTGGACGGTAACTTGTACGTGAGTTGGATCCCACATCGTATTTGAATATAATTATAATCACAACAACACAAATCTGGTCAAAATCTTTATCTAATTACACAAATACACAAAAGATGAGCTGTCGCCCGTCACCATTGATATTTTTGTCATAGCCGACGGACTGACGACCTGACGAGCTTTGCGAGATTGCTTCATTCACTTAGTGTTGCCATTTTTAAATTGTATCACATTGCGCTGAGATACCTTTAGATATAATGGAAAAAAATAAATCTACGTTTGATAACATCTGAACTTTTGACATTTTATACCTAAAGGTGTCACCTATTAGTTTGGTTTATTTTGTGATTCTTAATTTGTTTAGTTCAACGTCAGTAATATTGACAAAGGTAGCATCGATGGCGCGTAATTTTGAATTGTGATTTATTAGTTTTCCTAAATAATCCTTGTTAAATAATGTTAAGTGTAGTGCAATGCAGTAAATGTAATAAGTTCACGTATATATAACAAGTGTAACTTTTTTATAGTGTATAGTTATAAAATACTGATAGTGTATGGAATATTTTATCTGACAATTTAAAAAAATGTTTACGGAAGTATTTGTTAAAAATTCAGAGATGTTTTGTGTACTTGAGAAGGCCAAATTTTTGTTGTCGCGAAGTTTTGAAGAAGGCTTTGATAACATTATGCAATTGCTACAAAAATAAAACCCCATTGATGCATTTCTTGCGTACAATAAGTTGATGTACTCATTGTTACGTGCGTGCAAAATATGGCAACATTACAACCGCCTCCCTGTTTATTCAGATGGAGTTTAATCATGTCTTATGATCATGATGAGTGAATCATGAGCTTGATGTTGTACTAGGAACCGCTAGTAGGTGCTGCCATACTATTACGTAATGATCTACCCATTAATACCTATCAGTTAGTACACATCGTTTAGCCGTGTTTATCCTTTCAATAGATCCAATAAGACGTTTGGCGTGTTTTCATTACGTCAATGACTCGTGGAATGGAATGTAACCGTTCTGCGATCTAAGTAGATATTAAAATATGTAGACATCACTTGCATGCATAAACACATTACTTAACTTTAATTAATTCAATAATTATGTAGTATTATTCCCCTGCGAGTAAACAATCATAAAATGTCGATATGTAATATTTTATCCACATTAAATTTCAATTATCTCAAGCTATGGCTACAGGGCATGGGTCTTATCATTTAGTTTATTTATCTTTCTTCAAGATCTTCTCAATTGTTCTAATTTTTTTCTCATATCTTTAGACAGACAAAAGTGTCGATATTTTGGTCCTGTGCTTTATTCATGGTATTTAGGTAGCATTTTCCTTTAATACCACATTTCAAATGCATTTATGCATTTGCAATTTACGCCTTTTTATTTTTATTTCTACCGTAGAACTAGCAAAAGAGTAAAAACGCTTTCCACCCGATGGGAAATAGGCATTGCGGCGCATAGTCATTTGTTATTAACTCCGGATTGGAACTCTTATTGAGTTTTCCCACAGATGCGTTGCTACCTGTGTCAGATTTGCCGCAACATTCAAACCAGAATAGATAATTCTCTTAACTCTATTATTATGAGGTGAAATAGAAGTGCTTCGATGCCACCGGAATCGAAACATAAAACCAAGTTCAAAAACGTCTGGCTCACTGCCATAACTCACATCTGTAACAAGTAGGAGTTAGTTTAGTCATAGTCCACTACGCCTGCCTGGTGTGATTTTGTAGATTTAACACAGATTAGAAAATTGTTTTGAATAACATTTACGCGTGTAGGACCGTTTATGGTGTATTTGTTCCTAGTAACTAATAATAATTTTATTAATAATAATTTTAACAATAGGTACCTACGATATGGACTAACTTACCAAAAAATAATGGCTAGGCTATATGAGCGTTATTTATATCGTATTTGGCTGATTGATTTGTGCATACTTGGACACCATGATAACATTACAATTTAACTTGGAACATAGGAGTATGACGTTTATTACCAAGCAAAGTATTATAACGAACAGGATGTATTTATCTGTGATTCAGTGATACACACGCTTTTCTGGAATTTGGTACCGGAAACATAAACAGTCATCTTTACCTGGCGTTAATTTAAAATCGAAGTAGGTACGTTTACAATTCTTATCCACATCCCAGAGTACATTTTTTAGACAAGATAAACTGTTTTGATAACTTTTCACATGAATATGGTGAATATTCCACGAAGCGTCTTACCGTAAAAAGTAGGCGATCCTGTAAAAAAATAAAACTTCTTTGCAAAATAACCAATTTTTTCTCACTGTCGCGGACTCAAAGATAAATATTCTATTTTGTTTGCCTCACTAATCATCAACATTGAACTCCAATTGTGGAAGAAGCGAGTTTTGATAGATTAGCTCTACCTCCAATGAGTTCTTGTTAAGGAGTTTTTATTTGTACCTTGTTAAGAAAAGTAGTGTACCCGTATAAATATTGAAAATTCAAAATTCTTCAACTTATGAGACGTCGATCCGTAAAACGTTGCATTCTGGATACTCTTTTAACTATATTTACGATGTACCTACCTACCTAGTTTTTACTACAAATGGGTTTACTGAAATTTTATGATATTGGCGCAGAATGTGTCTGGAAAGGGTCACTGCGAGGGACACACCGTTGCGGAAAGCTGAATATTTTATTACACACAGAGATTTACACTTGTTCTCAGCTTCTGTTTCTGTAAATCAAGTTTATACTTAATATGTTTCATCTTATATTTTGATTGATAGTATTCCAATGCTTCTTCAACAGTCATTAATAATATTTCTAGTCCGCTTTTATCACAATATTTTCCAATAATACCGTTATCTAGTAACTTCTTCATAATGAACTTACCTATCCGACTCTGCTTGCTTGTATTTTGTGGTACAAATGTTTTATCTCCGTTTTTTTCTTTTTCGTTTGTTAAATAATATAAAGATATTCTTACATATATATATACAAGAATATGTTGTCCATTGCGTCCATAAAGTTTTCTGTTTATTTCGAAGATGAACCTACTCATTGCCAAGTAGGTACTCGTATTTTCGTTACCAATGCGTAAACACAATAATTATAATAACATTTTGTGTAATTGCCGCATAAAATGACGATACAAGCTCACCGATTTAAAATGGTCATCTGTTAGAATAGGTACGTAATATTTCAAATAACCAAAGTAAAGTCGCGCACTGGATGAGATACTGTTTCTCGCAATGATCTTTGAATCACTACGAGAAACAGTATCATTGAAACATCATTCCTTTTCACTGAAATACATCACCCATAGATTATACATTTTAAGCTAAGACAGCTCACAGCTACATCAATAAACGCTGGATGTAAGATAAGAATAAACTATTGTATGTAATTATGCGTAATTATTTCCTTCAAGCGAGATTAGATACCAGGTTCTACCGGGGAAGTGCCACCGCCACACCTATTTCTAACTTGAAGCAGTTCTTGCGTTTCGGTGGAAGGGTGTGGTTGCCGGCTCACTTTTATATAAGGCGGCCATCTCAGTCCTCGGGACTAGCAACGCATCTGTGATAGACTTCATATAGAACCCCTGTTTTATATGAAGTTGCTTACAAATGTCCATGGGTGGCAGTAACCACTTACCATCAGGTGGGCTGCTTGCTTGTTTGATACTTCATATTTATTTAAAAAAAAATGTGAATGTCGTAATAGTAAAAAAATCGACCCTCCCCCCGTTTTCCGCTGTTTTTAAAAATTATTTAAAACATTATATATTTTTTTAATGATTTAAAACAGGCGCCATTTCAAAAAATATATATAGCCTATGTTACTATACAAACTGAGACGATTCTAAACATATGTTACACGTTACAATCCGTCAAGCCGTTTTGGCTGTAGCGCGTGCCAAAGAAACGGACATACAAACAAACATACATACATACGCTCGAAAAACATTACCCCCCTTTGACTTTGTAATAAAAATGTGGTGGTTTGAAAAAAATGATTCGCCTTTAAAGAAATTCACATGAATCCTGAGTAGCAACGTATTTATTATCGATCGGTCTGATTTATGTGGAGCTGATTATACAGATGTCTATGGGTGGCAATGATCAACTGGTGGGCTGCAAGCTCGTTCGCTACTTCAATCAGACGAGATAACACTAAGCATCTATGACATAATATTGCAATTATTCCTCCATACATTAATGAATTGGGGTTCACACCTCACAATTTTCATAAATAACAAACCGTGCTTGTTAAATTAACGATATAATTATACGGCGTGTAGGCGAGATCAGTGTTGAACAACTAGTTATTAGTGATTATAATAATTATAGGCATTTAATTGATTGAAGGGGACTTGGAGTCCAGTACCAACACCACGCAACGCCTAAGACAGAAGTTATTAGTGTCCGAAGGTACATTTTTTGGCGAAGCCAAAAAAATATTCGGCTGTGGTCACAATCTTCGGCCGAAACTAAAGCCGAATGTTTAAAAACCATTAGCAAAATAGTTCCAAATTGTCTAATATGAATAATATATCAATTTGAAAAACTTTTACATATAAATGTTACTGATAATTATATATAAACAACGTCTAGAGCTCAACAATTCCTTCCCAACATGTCAAAAATGATGAACATTTCGAAATAATGTGAATTTCAAACAACTGCCAAAGCAAGCCCACTACGGTATGAGCGTTTACTTTTGCGCTTAACCATCTCAATGAGGACGTGCATTTGTTAGTTTGATATTTTTTTTCTCTGAATAAATAATATAAAAAAAGCTTTCTACACTCATAGCCACTCACTAAGGATTTTCTCCTGTGTCGTGGGTGCCATGGACACACAAAGACGAATACACAAACACCCAGACCCAGAACAGAAAT
>DWNE01002840.1:0-17850 GCA_018249875.1 Cecropterus toxeus | reverse complement strand
CACTGCCGTTACTAGGCAGAATTAGGTGTGGCGGTGGTGTTTCTGGAGTCGAACAGCAAAGAGTTCTACCACGTCTACCAGTATATTTGACAATCCGCGTGGCGGAGCGGTCACCATACCGGTCTGACGCGCAATGGGTGCCGGGTTCGATTCCCAGCCAGACAGACATTTAAATGTTGAATTTAGATGACTGTTCTGGGGCTATGAGTGTAGAAAGCGTCATCTTTTTTATAATGAGTGTCCTATGTGTTAACCTAGATCTTAAACTGTATGTCAATCTTGTAGTTATTACGTGAAAGAGTAACACACACATACTCACAAACTTTCGTATTTATAATATTAGTAAGATTTAAACGCAATTTTAGTATACAAAAGCCTTGTTAAAATGTGCAGTAGAACTGATATTACAAGTACGTACAATGTGCAAGTTATAATGCATTTAAAGTTACATACAAAGTTTGTATAAAGCAGACACCGAAAGCAGAAACACACTTGCTAACCACTTATTCACAGTCTGGTGATAAAGGCAGGTGAAAACATTGCAGTTTTAAATGTGCTTCTTGTTTTAATGAGATGTTATACCTGCGTCAGAGAGAGGGTAACGTATTTCGAGCGTATATATGTCCATTTCTTTAGCATGTTCTGCCGGCCGAGCGGCTTAATGACATATGTGTCGTTGGATGCATTTCAATTGTCGGAGTGACTAGGAGAGAGGGGTTGTCGGAGGTTAGTTTTTAAATAGACGCCTAAAAAAAGGAGCAGGGAGGATTTTTTCACAACAATCTAAATATTAAATGAAAAGTAGTAGGTAAATAGAACATTAAAAATTATATAAACGCGTGCTATAAATTTTTATGTTATTACAGTAGAAAGTCCAAAATCCGAACCAATTTGAACCATAGGTACTTCAGATTAAAGATTTAACAAACACCAAACACAGACAGACAGAACAAAACCTAAAAATGCCCTAAAAATGCACATGCACACAAAAGGTCTTTTACGTGTCCACAACCCTAGTTTTAGACTCTTCAGTTGTAAGTTAATAATAAAGCACAGAAAATGTTAGTGAAAATGTTTATACTATGCTGTAACTTTGTAAGGTTATAGAATTCGTGGATTGATTAAAAAAACATCTCTACCATCCAGTTTAATTATGTGGCCTCAATTAGGAATGTAATCGATTCGGTGGATGATTATTTATACATGCTTGACAGCATTACCGCGAGCCAGGAGGCTTGATAAACACATTATTATATTGATATATAGATTGTAGCTATGTGAATCAATGTCCAAATAGTAAGATTGGTGAAATAAAGAGTTCTTTTCAATATAATACGGGTACTCACGAGATGCGGTTTTTTAAATTTCTTCTTGCCGATTTGTCGACCCACTTAAATGGATCGTGGTGACGGCGAAACTGTAAAAGAGTTCTGTACTGCCAGCCTCTTGGCAAACGTATTTTAATTTATCGAATCGAAGTTGCCACTTAATACTTAAGCTTATTTTCTTTTCTACAATATAAAACTACCAATATGCCTTTCTGTACACAAATTTATTTAACATAGGCGGAACCTCTGTTATTCTTAGATTTGCGAGAACCGAAGTTTAATCCCGGGTAAAACATAAATAAATTCCTACAATCTATGTACAGATCTCGTGCGGGATAATAAATTAACGTGATTTGCATATCCCGAACACATCCATTAGGATTTATTTGAAATGTTTTCAGGTTATACATATCTCATCGCCCTTTATATACGCGGCACTCGGGAATCTGTAATTTGTTTAAGTATTAATCATTCTAGGTTTTTCAGGTGCTATAAACACCCATTTAAACACCCAGGTGGTATTTTTAGCGTGAAACAATTTTGCATTTCGGTGGTAAGGATTGGTTGCCAGCTCATTTTCATATTCCTCGAGAGTTACAACGTATCTGTGATTCATTTCAGTTTGAATCACTGCTTTATATGAAATTGTTCACAGATGTCTATGGGCGGTAGTAACCACTTACCATTAGATGGACTGCCGCTCTTTTGCTACTTCAATCTTATAAGAAAAGACCCTTTGCACTTCGACTCCAATAGCATCACCGCTACATCTTTTTCTGCCTAATAACAGCGACAATGCGTTCTAGTTAGATAGGTGCGGTAAAAAGACATTCCTACTCTAGCCTCGGAGATAGAAATGCCCTGCTCGAGATCAAATAATATTCTCAACAATATATAAAGGAAATGTCAATCATGTGATTTAATTATATATTATTGCAATGAAGATATTATGTGACATTTTCATTAAGCAAAACCGTCATCTGTTGTTATTGGAGAACGTGTACACTCGTATAAACTGAGTTTTAGAGAATACATTAATTTAAACATTTATAAGCTCATACACCTCGTAATATATATTTTAGAGTCATCCCCGCTGTCATTACTGTCCACGTTCACTAAGAGAAGAATTAGAGATTGAAAATGTTTTGTTACCGCAAACTTGGAATTCAGTCGATAGTATACGTTAACAACAAATAGTGCAACGTTTGGTGTTTAAGGAGAATTGAGGAGAGATGCGTTAGTGTTGTATGTCGTGATATGGAACCTAAAAAAGAAAAACGAAGTAGACGTAGGATACCACTAGTGCCTGTCAAAGGTTTCTTCTCGCCGTGACCACGATCCATTTTAATGGGTCGAAATATTGGCAGAAAGAAATTAAAAAACCGTATATCGTGAGTATCCGTTACATATTAAGTAATTGTATAAATTTCGCAATAATAATAGTTTTATTTAACATTTATTCTAGAGTCGTCTTTAAGCTTAACTATTGTGATCTTATTCATCTCCTTTATTCTACTTAAAAAGTGGAATAAAAGAGGGAAAATAAATAGGAACGATTAAACGATTGACAACAACGATAGGAACACAAATATTTGAGTCGAAAAGTAGGATTTTACTTAAAGAATTAAGGTCTTGTTAATTAAGGCAGTATTCAGACGATACGTTAATTAAATTATAGATATTATGATCGCATATTAGCTACATTTTGTCCGTGGAACAGATTCGGCGTTCGGTCCGGGAAAAAAGTTGTTTCATTGATTTATTTTTACCGAGGAACTTTTTGTTATGTGCTGAGTTAATTAAGGGTCTTAAAGAAGACATAGCAAATAGTAAATTCATTACGGTCCTTAAGTCAACCCGAAATTTAATAATATTGTCCATATTTACCACACATAATCTTACACAAAAGAATTAAAATTAAAACTTCCAAAATATATGTTTGTGAATTAAACCCATATAGTGTTTGCAATATTACGGTATAATATATTCCGTATCTAATCTTACTCATATTATAAAGGCAAAAGATGAGGATGGAGAAAAGAGGATGAGGATGTATGTAACTACAAATTTGATTTGAAACAATTTGATGAAATTAAATAAATAGTAATAGTACGACCTAACACGATGCTTAAGGTGCTATTACTGCGTAAGGTGTTTTTACCTTGGTATTGTACATGACATGATCAAATGGAGACTTGAGAATAAGCTCCAAAGAAATATGGTGTAATAGAATATCATAAATTTTACACACAAAAAATGTGAAAAAAAAATCATAAAAAAAAATATATTCTTTACCCGTTGTTTTACGTCAAGTCTTAGGTGTGTAAACCGCCTAACATAAACGTTTATTCCCCAGCCATGTCAAAGTACTAAACGCTTTGACAAGCGAACGCTACCAAGTAGTTTGTTTATTTAGATTAGGGCTGGATTTGAAATTAAATAAATTATTTTCGGACCGTTTGAAGTTGACACAGACTAGACTAATCTATTCTGAATCCATTAGTATACTTGGAGATGCTACAATGAAATATTTAGCGTTAAAACAAACTGTGACTTCGTTCCCTTTATATACAGTTCTGTTTAGATTATTACCTTCGAGGGTAGTTAGGACAATTTAAGTGGTATGGCGTAGTGTCGTGAACAAGACAATTTGAACTAATACCCAGACTTAGGTGTTTAGATTTATGGTGTCAGAAATGTTTCTGGTGCCTGCAGAAACTGTAAATTCTAATGCAGTAACATCTGCATGTTCCAGGATTGAAGGCGCGCTTGGAGACATCTTGCGGAGTGTTACTTACAGTTTAATTTGAACCGATGTGTGAAATCTTGCATTTATTTCAAGTTTAATTAACTTGTAGACATGTCACGTAATAGAAATTTTTCCATAAGACAAGGAATGTTGTTTTCATGGTAAATACGGTAAATTAGATAGCGATTATAAATATAATTGCTACATATTTATAACAGGTTTTATATCCTGTACCTCCTGACTTTGACTAAATATTCAGATAAGACATACAATACACTGTTTTTACGTAATATGATATAGAATAAAAATTGCTTTTCCGCTACGATTTATCCATGATTTCCGCTATGATCATTGTAGCCATATTCTTGTAACTCGGAAGAAATTCTACAATATATATTATGTAATTCAGGGTGTAGTGGGGTAAACATAAGCATTTTGAGAACTAAATAGACTCATTATAATTTAAATCGATTACAGAATAATCCATTAAAAACAAAATCTTGATCCACTTTTTTATTATTGCAGATTTGAATTTTATCTTTAATCCTTGGTTGAAATTTGAGCGATTTGTTCATGAGATACAACGTTACAGAAAGGACCAATGTATGATAATGTAGCTCATTTGTATCTGTGTCTAAATGGATGCTGCGGCTATAGACTACGGGTTCAACCTATTTACTACAACACTAAGCCCTCCCGTTAGCTTTTGAAGGGCTAAAGTCACCAGATCATAGCCTAACAAGGAATTGACGAGGATCAAGTTGAACATCAAGTCTTTAAATTTTAGCTAAAACGAAGTTTGCTTTGGAATTTCTTTATCCAACACAAAGATGTCGCGTAAAACTTAAGCTTTCGGGGTAGCAACGCATCTGAAGTTAATCTCAGGTAAGACTCCAACCTTATTTGGGCTTACTTACAGATTATATTAAAGAAAAAGTATACAGCCACTACATCCTTTCATCGTGACAAAAAAAGTCTCATCTTAGAAATGTGAGAAATAGGGTGGCGGAGGTCTTCTGGATTCTACCACGTGACAAAAAAAAAACAAAAAACTAAATACTGCAACATACTTCTCAATTAATTTTTAAACTGATTGATTGATAGATATAACATTTATTTCTCCTAAGACACCAATAACTGGACGGATTTGATTAAATGGTGACAAAAAACATTTTTCTTCCAAAATTATATTTTTCCTATATCAATTCTATCAACAAGAAAGGTTAAAACCGCCTTGAATATATAATTAAAAGATTACCATGACAAAATTCAGTAATAAACTAATATTTCCCACAAACAAAGAGCCAACATTGACAAAGGACGAGGTTGGCTTTGCTCACAATGTCTTGTCATGTCGTTTAACCAACAATATATCCTGGAACCTCAGGTAACCTACAGGATATTTGGTAAATCTTGACTCGGGACACCGCCTTGAGATAACATTCAATGTTTACTTGAAGATACTTCATCCCATTGAATTTATTTGTGTCATGGAATACTTTTGAATCTCATAGGATGTAGCTTACAATCTGATGAAAAAATAATTATGGTTGAACTATAAGGATGATACAATAAGAGAAATAAGTTGAAAAATGACTAACTTTTCTTATCATAGTTTTTACTGTATTTATGTATATAGGTGCTAAGAAATTAAGTTGGACTTAACTTAAAAACAGAGCTTTTTACCAGATTACGTCAAAAACTATAAAAACAAAACAAAAACATCAGTTTTAATATATTGAGCTTAAACTGAAGGCACACACATATACACATAATATATAAACAGTCAGATTTTTGTGCTAATATTTTAAATCATGTCATTAATTATACTTATTTATAGACTCAAAGACAGATACTCTGATTAGGATTTTGATTCAGACTTGTATTGAATGTACTGTAATCTCATAGTTAGATAAATATCTTTTACAGAAATGTACAAGATAAAAATGTAAAATTATGATCGTGTTAAAATGTAAATAAGCGTGTATAAATCTGCAAAGACGATCACGGCGCAAGATGGAGGAGCAACACAATTGACAATTGACCTGAAAGCAACTTATTGCTTTTTGCCTCTACTTTTTTCAGCTCCCAGCTTCTTTGAGACAAAGAAACTCCATCCCTCTCTATCTTGCCTGATTAAAGCGGGACGTGTGTTCGAGCATTTATCGTCGGGAAAGAAATTAAAGTCGCGCCGAATCGAACGGTTTTATCTACGTGTCGATAGCGGTCACAAATTATGTGCTTCCTTCTGAGATAAGGGGGGTTTTGGAGGGTGCGTCATGCGATTTTTTGTCGAGGCGAAATCGCGTTATTGCATTTACTTCGTTATAATATAACGATAACTTATTTTTTTTACATACGATTTAAAAAATTAAGCATTAAAATATTATAGTATACAGTACACAAATATTTTTTTAAATGAAAACACAAGGTCGCTTAATCCAGTACAAGTCAATCACATATATATACTGTGTTACATACGCGTGTGAAAAATCTAAAAATCCATTTTTGGTTGGCATTGAGTTTATGCGTTTACGAATATTAACCTCTCCAATATAGTCACCATCTAAAACCGCTGGTAATAAACGGCTAAAAATAGTTCAAAATAATTCACTGAACAAACTAAAACTCATAAACTCGTACCGAACATTAATTATGAGCACATTGAAAACTTATACGCTACTAGCGGTTATTAATCACGACCAAACAAACAACTAATATTTGCCCGATATTTCAATTGCCCCCGGCTTCCCAACTACCGGAATGTTGGTAAACTTAGATAAGTATCTAAAATTGAGACATTGGGGATAAACCGGCGAATAAACTTAATTTCATGGAACCGCGGCTTAAGCCTACCCTTTTAAACCTGCTGTACCAGAAATTCAACCTTACTTGAAGGGAACTAAGGGGGATTTTTGTTTAAGGATTGTTTTCTTCAGCGTTAGTAGATAAATGAATCGGTACTTATTGACGATCAATCGAGCGACTGTTATCTCTGTTTTGCCGCCTTATCTATGGGCGGACATGTCTATGGCGGATTTATGTAGGTGCTTGAGATTCGTTATGGGCAAGAACGGTGCCCGGTTCGATCCTAGTGTATTAAATTAATTTGCTGCGAACTGAATCCAGGACGGCATTATTTGACCTAAGAACTATTTCACTTACATTTAGTTTTTACATTTAATTCTTACCTTCTGTACTACATATTTAGGAATATTGCTTTTGTGGAGATATCGCATTTTTTTATCATACAGAAGTAGCAAATGATCATGCCACTCATATAATGGTAAGTCGTTACTATCGCTTATGGACATCTGTAAGAAACTTTAAATGGAACAGGGGTTCTATCTGAAGTCAATCAGAAACGCGTTGCTAGTCCGGAGAACAAAGATAGTCGTCTCTTATATAAGTCGGCCCTCACCCTTGCACCGAAAAGCTACAATTGTTTTACGTTCGAAACCAGTGTGGCGGTGGTACTGTTCGAACAATACTGGTTCTACCGACTGGTACATATACTCAAACACTTTCTTTCTACACTCATAGCCCCACAGTAGGATTTTCTCCTGTGTCGTGGGTGCCATGGATACACAAAGAAGAACACACAAACACCCAGACCCAGAACAGAAATCTAAACTCATCATTCACATTTCTGTCTGGTCGGGAATCGAACGCGGGACCCACTGCGTGTCAGGCCGGTATTGTGACCGCTCTGCCACGCGTGTCGTCACTTAATTACTAGTTGTTTTCCGTGGTTCCGCCCGTTTGGATCATGCTTAATGCGGTATACGGTCATGCGGTAAAAACCCTATGTGTTTATCAAGAACATAAGCTATTAGTATGCCAAATTTTATCTCAATCCCACGAGTAGTTTTTGCCTGAAAGAGTAATAAATATACATACATCACTCAATAACCTTCTCACTTATCGCCTTTATTATAGTAAGACGAACATTTTTAACTTAATATAAGCAAATTTTACGTGTTTACTTATCTAATTAGAATTACGTAGAAATAAACGATAAATATTCTTTGAAGTTCGTTTGAAAGATTTTGGAATATCCTAAGTATTTTGACTTAATTAAGTTTTTAAAGATTTATCAGAAAACCTTCTCTAATTTTTTTTAGTGTAATGGTATTATTTACTAAAATAATTGAAATAGCTACGAAGGCTCTTTCAACAAAACATTCTTAGCAAAAAAGATAATTGAATTGAAATAATCCCTTAAATTGTTACTGAGACTATAGACAAAACATAAATAATCTATCCTAAATAAAAGTGAACTTTAAAAATAACCATAACAATCTTAGTTAATTTCATTACTTATAAGGTATCTTAACCGAAATATATAATAGAATCCTTTTTCAATTCTATCTTAAAAGCAAGTGAACGAATTTTGACGCAACTTTTAAACTTTCTATACACATATACAAAAATGAGAAGGAGTATGGGTGTGTCTGTGTGTTAATCAATCACACAAGAACCAGTGATTCAAATTACATGAAATCTTGTACGGATTTAGCTTATTTATTAAACTGGTCAGTCTATAGGCTCCTTTTGATTTCTATAATTTTCGCTTTTAAAGATGGCGACCATTTTAGTGACGTCACTATTTAAGTGTATCATTTGTTTCCTATTTTCAATAAAAAGAAAACGTTAAAAAATAGCTTACTTTTGATAGCTTATACGAGGTTAACATTAAATTATCTATCCGAAAGGTCCTTATCATTTTTCATGTACCTCCAACGGTGAGCGAATAAAACCTTAACTTTTGTCACGTAGCGAAACACGTAGTACTTTAGCTAGTAAAAAGTAAATAAACATTTTTCTTGCATTACATCCATCCCATCCCAATATATACATATCTGGCACGGCGGCCTGGAATGCGTGTAAGTGACCACAGTAGGTGTCAATGTTACACAGGTAGACGATACCACTCATCTCCTACATGATGCCCCTTACTTAGTTCCTACGACATTCACGGGAAGAGCGTTGCTATTCAAAGATCGACATTATACGGCATTATTGCCGCTATAAAAGCAAATAATACAGGAAACATTAATAAATTAGTCCGTTTTCGGATACGCAATCACGAATAGGTTCAAAATTAATTTTATCGATGTTTTGCGGTTTCGTTCCACTATACTACACAATGCCCAATTAATTACCGCTCGAGATGCCTTGTAATCTCATTGGTTGCCACCCCTTTCAGTTCGCTTGAGAATGGTCTCAGTGATAGCGGAAAGTTATTCATTATTTCAATCAACAATTCTTATTTTAAGAAGATTGTTCTTAGACTGTTATAGTTACTGTAACTGTTATAGACTTTGTAAGGTTTTTGGTTTACAGTGAAAATTGATATCATTATTTTTAAACGGTTTAAGTAGGATGCAGTCGACCTGATGGTAAGTGGTATAGATATAGATGACAGTGATGTCATCTATATCTATGCTTCTTCTGAGGGCTAGGGTGGTAGATTCATATAAAATTGAGGCGGCAACCACATCTTTCTTTTGAAGAACTGCTCTAATTATATATTGCAAAATTATATAGTATACTCGTTTCATTTAACTCATCAGAAATATCAAGAATCTATTATACGCATTATCTCGTGGAAGTCAATTATGGAAATGTAAGGAAATCGACTTAACGTCTTAAGTTTTCACTCTGAGTATTTGTGTGTCAATCTTCATGTCTACCCAATGCACGCGGACGCATAACTGAAAGTTTACCTTGTTTATTAGTAACTCATAAAAAATAAACTTTTTATAAAATAGAAGCTTATCAATATTTAACGCGTGCGCAAAAGTGTATACTTTCACATCCGCTACCGCTACCGCGAATTACTATCGCTGACACTGGGACAATACCCCGGTATAAATTAATTGACTAGGCTAGGTCGTCTGTCGGTGCACTGTGATCAGGAGCAAAGCATTGATAATAAATCACTGGAATTATATTACACTGTTTTAGATTCATTGTCTAGTCTTGAAAATTGAATACGTGATGATTAAGAAAACTTATTAATCGATAATAAAAATATTTCTTTAAGTTTGCGAAACATCTTTTCTGGGCACAATTAATTATCTAACAAGATAGTTATTTATAGATAGTACAAATATAATACAGTAAGCGGATTAACTTTGTTTATGAATAGATTTTAATGTTTTGAACTTTTAATTATTTACATAATCTGTAATTCAGTATTTTTAGAAACTGTTTAACTATAATATTTTACATTTTTTCTATATGGATAGTCGTTAAAATACTAGACAAAGAAGACACGATATTAATGGACATATTTTACTTATATATTTATATTCTGTATTACGAAAATAATGTAGTTTATTTCGATAAATTATTATCGGTTAGAGCTTAATTTAAGATTATTTATTCCACATGTGAAGTTTATACGGAGTATTGGGTAATGTAAGTAAATAAATACATAGTTAGGGGATGAATACTCGGTTTCCAGGTGACTCGGGATTAATTTCCGGCTGTGTCCAAGTTCTTCAAGGGAGCAAGGCAAGGAATTTTTCGGGCAAGGTTTCGAATTTTTACTTTCCATGTTTCGGGGTTTGAAACTTGAATTAAAATTTTATAAAGCTGTTTGCATAGGTGTTATAAATATTTTATATTATCATTTAATCATATTCATTTAATCGCTAATATACAGTCAATTGAAGTATTTCTCATTTAGCGCCATTAATTTTTCCTCTTGATTTGAAGATTAAACTCGATATTGGTCCTTAATAATATAAGCTAAAAGGACACTAACGTCTTTACTTCCCGTCAGTTCTACAGTATCTTTTTACTTTTACAAAAGCTTGTTCAGTTTTTGTGAAGAATTCGCTGTTCCAGCACTAATTGTGTTCCTTTATCTCTTCTTCTTATCTTTAACGGTTACGTATGTGCTTAATTAAATGTTCTTTCTTATTTTTCTTTGCGAAAACCAATCGCTACGTGGGATCAAACAAAATATAAGAATCTATTTTCATCTGAATTGAATGTTTGCGGTAAATAAATTTATCATTTCGGATGAATGGGAAAGGTTATGTAATTGTGATTTAGGCCTTGTATATGTTTTACGTCATAAGAGTAAAATATAGAAGTCGAAGCCATCAAAGACATCCATAGAGCTTTTAAAATTTACTGCAGGACATGACCACCAAACAAGGCGTTTCATCTGAGTCTTGCTTGGTGGTGTTGGTCACTGTAAGGGTAGAACTTCGCTAGAAGACACTGATGTCCACCTTCTGAATTTTAGGGTACACCATGACCTGACCTGTGAGGTAGCTAAGTCTTGACTTAGGCTGAAGGTTTCTTTGCTCCCACCGGTAGTTCCAACATTTAGCTCACATCACCATATAACAAATATAGCTTTGTTGAATGTATTTGCCATAGTTACATAAATTAACTTGGATTTATAAAAAATAATCCTATTAGTGGTTTGACTATTGACCTTTTTTGTTATCGAAGGAGAATCCATCAAAAGGTACCCGAAGCCCTGGGAGCGACGTAAGGGTTATTTTTAGCGCAATAAAACACCCTCGGTGGCTGTCTTAGCGCTACGAAGAGGCCTCCGGGATGTCCAACGTAACGCAACCAGAGTCCTCTGAGCGCTTTGCCCCATCGGGCTCCACCCAGGTGAGCGGCTGGGCCCACCACACCGTCTGGTCTTTACGACGACATACGACCACACATACCGCCATCCTTCCCGGTTTATTTGACCATACCTTATACATCTACACCATGTCTGGTTGATAGGCCTTGTCATCTAGACTTCTTGTACGACGACTTGTTATGAGTGACCCTGAGTGAAAGTTATTGAATGTACGTAATTAGTACTAGAATTAGTACTCAAAATATTCATGCACATTTAATAACTTTTACGATAGTAATTGTTTCACAAAGTTTAATAATCAAATTTTAATTAACATAATTGTTTTATAAAGTTATTTCTGTAATAAAACTAGCTGGGTAATTACAATAATGACAAACACAAATATAAAAACAATTGGCAGCACAAAGCTTAATTAACAAATATTATTGCAGCCGATATTTTGTTTCGTGTAACAAATTAAATTGAATTCGTAACGTGAATTTGATTTCAATCAAAACTTTCGCCTCGTTATCGCATGGAGTTTGCAAAGTTTTTGATTTTATTCATACAATCAAATCTGAATTTTTGATTTGGCCATTTTCATTTCTTTCGAGTTAAATTTGTTAACTAATGGTACTTTTAGTTTAGATTCCGGGTTTAATTTTCTGTTATACTATATAAGGCTGACTCCTTTCCTAAAGTAAGGTCTATAATTCTTAAAAAAATTGCTGATAGCCGGTATACTCTACCTCACCTTTTTAAAAGCATTTTAACACAGCCCTCAGGATTAGAACGAATCTGAATCATAAGTTTTTTGATTCACATTTTTGGAAATATTAGATTAATAGGACAACGTTAGAAGAGCACTAATAATTGAAAAAAACCGATTTACTTATATATTTTTGGTCGACCATTATAAGACTTAAATTTATTTGTGTTTGATTTTCTAGTAAAGCAGTTATAGCCTAATGGTTAAAACTTGGCTTCTCAATCGACAGTCCGAGGTTCGAATTCGAATTTTCTAAAATGATGTGCGTATTAAAAATAAATAATTTACCACTGCGATTAAGGAGAAGTAGTGAGAAAGCCTACACATCTGAGAGCCTTAAAAATCTTTTCAATTACGCAAAGTGATGTCTCTATGGACTATAGACTAAAACTCTCATGGCCTGATGAGAACCATGTTCAGAACTAGGACGATGAGTTGTCACCTATCAAGTGGAATCAACTAACATATAATGCTATGTGGCTTTAATTTCATAAAAAGTCTTATGTTTTGAAATGACGTAAAACATTGCGTATTATAATAACACATTTGAATAATGGCGAAATGTCACTAAAATTCAATATTCCAGTTGGTACCGCACAGATATTTAGGTTGTTTCCACTTGAAGCACACTTTGTTTGGTCCATCGATCAAATACCCTAATAAAATTAGGGCGGACTGGTGTTTGCAAATTAGGTGGAGCCCGATTGATTGATGGTGGATTACCTTCGGAATGGAATGTTTTTAGGTTGTTTCATAAGTTTGGAAACGTGAGTGCCGTCTAAAACATGATTCCATTTTAACGTATTGTGCGACATACTTTAACTTTTCATGTTTCATGGTTTTTGATAATGTTTTGTTATATAATCAATCATTAGGATGGTATTTTATTTTTATCTTCCATGTTGTCCCGTTTTATTATGAAAGATTAATGTTAGATAATATTAATTTACCTACTAATGGACCTTACATTTTAACAGGTCGAACACTGCGTGATTTGTTGTAGTGGGATCACATATATTTGATTTATCAGAGCAGTGTTAATTGCTACAGTTTGAAGGTAAAAAATAGAAGGTAGTTATGAAGACTGTCGAAAGATGTAAAAACTTAAAAAAAAGCTAAAATGCATGTGTATTCTATGTACGCACATACATAATTATGTACATATTTACGGCAACAATGCCGTGAGTTCAATGTTTTGATAATTTACAGGTAGGTAGGTAGTACTAGGTAGGTACGCCCCTGCTAGGGCGTATCTACCGCCGTATTTGCCGTATCAATTATATGGGGCCCCCGGGCGACGAGAACCCTATTTTTTGATTTTGTGAGAATCTTTGCCCTTCCTAAGGGCCCACACATTTTTTTATAAGGGGACCCGCGAAGGCACGCTTCGCCAGTGGTAGGTAAGATATGAGTTGTTTATTGACGAATGTAGTCGACCATTTGGCAAGGTGGGTAAGGTAACTTGATTTTTAGATTAAAATCTCATTACTTTTAAAATAATCATGGGTCTGTGTAGCGTGGCAACGTAATAAGATACGGTTTTATTTTATTTTTTCGTTATTTCAACATTTTTTTAGTAATGAAAATTCAATTACTTTGTCTTTGAATACTGAATTCTAAATTTTTCTCATTATATCGGCATCCATTAGCGAAGCCTAATCGTTCAGTAAGCGTCTCAGGTAATCCTAAAGCGTCTTTAGAAAGTATTTTATTTATTTGAAGGCTTTAATAATATGATCGCGATTTCAAATTACTTAAACAAAGAGTAGCAATAAAATTTGTGTTAAAGACTAATAAATACAATATACTTACTACGACTCGCGTGGCGGAGTGGCTACCACACCAGTCTGTCACGCAGTGGGTTCCGGGTTCGTTCCCCGGCCAGACAGATATCTGAATGGTAAATTTAGATTTCTGTTCTGGGTCTGGGTGTTTGTGTGTTCGTCTTTGTGTGTGTCCATGGAACGCACGACACAGGAGAAAATCCTAGTGTGGGTCTATGAGTGTAGAAAGTGTTTATTTATTTATTTTCATTTACAATAACTTTAATAACTTGTCTTAGAACTACTCGCCAAAGGATGAAGTTCCATCTTTATTAACTAAATTCGTGGACATTGTCCATATTTCAAGATCATTTGCCACGAACGCGTAAGAAGTAGAATTAATATTCCCTGAAAGTAATAGGTCGGAGCAAAAATATTTTCGTAATATTCATACAAAGGAAAATATTTATTTTATTTTTTATTTATTTATAATATGTATGTGCTGTTTTAATCGATGACTTGTTGCCATCTTGTGGGCAATGCCATGAACCCATTCCTGTAGAAAATTTGAGATTTTTGATTTAAAAAATCTGACAGGTAGTGTTTACAGTGTTCTTTCGTTCTTAGCTTTATGCTTCCTATCAGAAGCTAGCAAAATCGGCTACGCAAATGCGACTTCTCTGTCTGTAAGTCTTTAAGTTTTCAATGTCTGTTAGTCGGTGGTTACTTTGAAATAGAATGTTTAGACAATAATTCAGGAGATGAAACTGATTAGCAGCATTTTTTTATAAGGTTACAAATCTATTAAAAAGTTACATTCTATTGCTAAGTTACACATCAACATTTTAATTCTTTGTTTTAGCTTTCATTAAATCCTACGTCTAAGAGTGGACTTTAGGGAATTTGTTCAAAATTCTTGTCGCTTGTTTAAATGACTTACAACTTTTTGATTATCATCAACCCTATTAATAAATTAATGTTATAATTACTTAACCCTGTTCATTAATTTTCTTAATTCCATCATGTCTGTCAAATAAATTAGTAGGAGTAATTAAAAAGTTATGATTATTAAATGTTAATACTCCGATCCCAACAAAATTATCTGCTCATTTATGATTATAACGAACAAAAATACAAATGGATTTTCGGCCACCTTTTGCGATTGAATTTATTGCCTTAAATGATTAAAATTCGGTAAAAATAAATCAGAATTAGGTTATAGTTTGACTTTACTCTTAGACGTGTTAATACCTCTTCTTAGGTGGACAATAAAATAGGTTTTCTGTACAGCATCGAGGGAGGTTATAAAATTGCTATTGATATATTTATCGTAGTACAAATAGCCAAACCCACTCACCACAAGATATTTTATTTATCCTTTCAGTAAACGCAAAAGACGTGAACTTTGCAATGACATTGAATATCATTGGGTTCCAAAGTTCATATCGAACCTCAATTGAATAAATATTTGGCATACAATAAGTGTCTCAAATAGCTCCATGTCTAAATATTGACACGATGCCCGCGATTTGCTCCGTCCCGGTAATAATGTATCGTGCCTTTTTATTCATATCCAATACTTGAGAGGGGAATGGCACAGGATATCTATAAAAGTAAAGAGAATTTGCGCGTATGTTTGTCATCTTAAGAGAAGAAAACGAACAGTCGGATATGTTTATATAGTAGGTACAGCTCATCGGCCGTATATGTATTACAAGCTACTATAGTAAAAAAATCTATGTGTATAATTCAAGCAATTGTGTGTGTGTGTGTAATTCAAGCAATAACATACTCGTATCTGTATGCTAAATTTCTTTCAAATCCAATCAGTAGTTTTTGGGTGAAAGAGCTTCTCACAAACTTTCGCATTTATATTATTAGTAAGATTTATTGTTATGAGGAACAAACACTAACACACGCACACATAAACTTATTTAGAGGCTATAATGTTAATTCGTTGTTGGTTTTAAGCACGCATAATGATTAAAAGTAACAACGAATGAACACTACAAATTTATCGATTTTGTAAGTAAATAAAAGAAAAACCTCATTTTTAACAATGTCTAATTTTTTACTGCTATTTTCTCGGCTTGTTTTCATATACACGATTTAAAAGATGTTATGGATGTTTCAAAAGAGATAGTGAAATTTTCTGTGCCTTCTATAAAACAAAGTGCGACACATTTTTGAATACATTTTGAAGGTTTCGCCGTCGAAAGAAAAGATCTCTATTTATACGCGGCAATCAAGGTATTAGAGTTAACAACGTATTTACAAATGATTTTGAATAGGACTTCATATTTGCTATTAATTAAAGATACCAATGCGTCCTTATATCCCATTGGCAGTAAGGCTCGTTTGCATAATAATTTCCTACATAGCATACACGGAAAATATCATTATCTTGTAGGAATAGGGATGGGCGACGCCGCGGGCCTTGGTTCGTATCCAATATTTGAGGGGAATAGCTTAAGGAGATATATTTGAATACTATTCGCCCGCCGCGGACCCTGTATTGCCTTTTGTTGGTAAATCTTTACATATTTACGCTGTTCGTATTACCCCGTGGTCCAAAAGATACTATTTTAGGTATTTCAAAGAAACCTATTCGATTTGGTCGGGTAATTTGGGATGCTATATTTTTATTATATGGTGCTCTGTACGCCTACGAGCATTTTACTTCAGAAATGATTAGGGTTTTTGTGTTCTGGTTTAAAGGAAAAAGGTATATGAGGCGTTCTAACTTAGTCCTTAGTACAAGTGTAATAATGTATATTTCATCAGCAAGTAGGACTCCATTGTCGCTGAGGATCACTGTAAATGCCCATAGACGGCAGTGATTTTTTATAATGTTGAAGTAGCAAACGAGCATGCTATCCACATTATGGGAAGTGGTCACTGCCACCGACGGGCATATGTAACCAACTTCATATGTGGGGGGTTCAAACAGGGATACTATATGAAGTCTATTGCGTTAATTGAATGCGTTGCTACTCCCTGGGACTAAGAGTGTCGCTTCATGAAAATGACTTAACTACACATTTCCGCCGAAACGCAAGAACTGCTTCACGCTAGAAGTAAGCGTGGCAGTGGAATCTCCTCGGTCGGACTGTGTTTGGATTAGACGCTCATGATTGTCAGAAAGTGGTCACCATAACAGTCAGCAAGGTAGTGCCTACTACCAGGCGACGCAGACATCTAAACGAAAATGTTTATTTTCTTATTTTTTTATGTTGCTTATTTGAAATTTATTAAATATAGTTTTTTTTTGAGATTGAATAAGTTAAAGAACGTAGTAAGGCTCGGTAAAACGTTTTATTTATTACGATAGAAGGCGATCAGTGAAATATGATTTTTATTTTCCTTATAACGCCCCCATAACAACCGGATATTTATCATTACATAGAGTACATTGCTTACGATCACTTAATGATTACGTCGTGTGGGCCGCGACGCACTTCCCACGCAAACATATTTCTTACGTATTGGAAATAGAAATAAAATGTTTGAACAAATTTGTATGATAATTATATGTTTGCCTACTTCATAGTTGTGCTTTATTTATTTATTTATTTATTTGAACACCAACATAATGTACACCAATTACAGCATAGGCAGAAGATAGCATTCGGAAAAAGACA
>DWNE01002839.1:0-17852 GCA_018249875.1 Cecropterus toxeus | reverse complement strand
AGATGCGTTGCTACTCCCGAGGACTGAGATGGTCGCCTCATATAAAAGTGAGCCGGCAACCACACCCTTCCAACGAAGCGCAAGAACTGCTTCACGCTAGAAATAGGTGTATACTGTAATTGCTTATCTCATCAGCAACAATATTTATACATTAAATTATAACCTTTTATCCATCTGTAAGCTTCATATAAATGTATTTATCCAACGTGCTAATTAATTAATAGGAAATAGCGTCGTATATCGTGTCGCGACCGCAATGTATGCGTGGTCACGTCACTGAATCTATTTGCCGGGGGACATATAAATCCGTTCCCAGTTTTCTGGCGTATTTCCTCGGATACCTATTGGAACTTCGAATCCAACTGTATATGAAACTTTTATACTATTCGTTGGAAACATTAAAACTTTCTCTTCAATTTGAAATGCCGAAATGCGCTGTGGTGCGGATGCATATTTCAGCATTCATATTTTATCCAAGTATTACACGCTGTTAATAATTTAGAAGCGCTTAATATATTCAGTGGTTAGTGCTACATTTCTATCTCTTCGGATCCCACTGGATGACAAAGAAGTGGTATTAAAAATTAACCATTAATGTTTTTTTCTCAGGTACGTTCTTATATTATATACGTTGTATTTGAAATATTTAAATTTTTATAATATTTTTAGCAGATTTTAATAGATATATATTCAAAAGTAAAAACCGACCGAACTGCGAGTTTGACTTGTCAAATCCGGAAGAGTTAGATATATAAAATAAAATACCTTATAGAGCTTAAATTAAACATTGTTTAAACATTTATTACAGCATTGTGATCACTGTTATTAATACCTTCATTAGTACAATATTTGAGAAGATTTCGTCACTCGTTAATACATAAGCTTGCGCGACGTTGCTGATTGATATACCGCTAAGTGTTGAGTCGTATTAATCAGGATAGGCTTAAGAAGTTCTCTGATGTAGATAACAAAATAATGTATTTATGTTTGGTCTTACATATATATATTGGGTCTTATAAATTCTTAAGTGAATTTCAAATTAACTTCTGAAATCTCTATTAAACGTTCCATCACATTTGGACCAAGTTGATTTTGACAGACGATCAGACAGACACATGAGTACTCTTAAAAGGGTTCCATTTTTTCTTTCGTACTTGACATACGGGACTTACAATGAGACATGTGACCTTACGCTTTCTATACTCATAGGTCACTATGTTTTTCTCTGTGATGTTGGTGCCATGGAGCCACACAAAGATGAATGCACTAACACCCAGACCCGGAAAAGAAATTCTGCATGTCATGTTGGTATGGTTGTTACTCCGCCACGCAGATCGCCAAAAAACTGTGGCAGATTCATAAAACAATAAAAATAACTTGTAACTCACCCGATGATGTAGCGACATGTTGCTTCCATTCTGGAACCGGACGATCGTCTGCAGCGACGCCGGCGTCGACATGCTCTTCGTTATAGACGAGTTGCCCGTCTCCTTCTCCTGTTGTTCTTTTAACAGGAGACCGCGAGCTATCTTCGCGTTTAAACTTTTATTCACGTGCTGATGAGGAAGCAATGGTGCTTCCATGGTCTTCGTCGTGTACGACGGCGAGGAAGTTTGACTAAACGAGTCGGATGACACGTTGGAATCTTGTCTCACGCTGATGTTCGATCCAGAACTCGGTGATCTCTTCATTTGATTGTTCTGGGGCAGCGGAGCTGGTGTGGGCGTGAAGGGAGTATCTGGTATCTTCTGTGGAGGCCGCCGCGGTACAGGCGGTTGTGGGTTTCGGTTGCAGTCGAGTTTTGGTGGCGTCGTCTTAACTTTTCGGTTTCCGTTAGGATCCGTTTGTGTGGTTGCCGGCGGCCGGGGCGGCGTGGGCGGCGGTACCCGTCGGGGTGGTTGCGGTGACGAGCGGCGAGGCGGTGCCGGCGGTGGGACTGGCAGCGGTGCTGCGACCGGTGCAGTTCGCTGCGGCACAGGCGGTGGCTGCGGCGGTGCTTGTATTTGTGGCGGTGGAGGTATCTGGAACAATAAAATTGTTGTAGTATTTTATTTAAAACAAATATATAGCATTCAGTTGACTTAATATTAAATGTTCACTACCTTGTCATCTCAGATTTTGTATATAGATCGTTAGTTGTTTTTTTTATTAGCAACAACACAATCATAAATTATACTCATCTCATAAGATACATAATTTATAACAGCGCAACAAACACTATTACTACTCACATATCCATTATCTTCCACAAAATTTAACTAGCATTAAAATTTAGCTGAACTATCTCCATAAATCCCAGTATTAAACACGTATTGAACAATAATAACGTCTCCTTCTCGAATTTCTGCGAACTTGACACTCCGCGAGCAAACTGTCCAAAAACATCGTAATATCGAACCCTTCCTAAGCTAATATTGCCAAAATTCTCTTATCAACAGGGGAAAATTCCTCAAGTTTTAACGTAGGTTTTCGTAAATGGATTTTTTGCTTCATAAAGACCCGTCTGAATACATCTCCATTGTCGGGCAGAAATTTAATAAGCGTATTGGATCTATTGATTAGTTTTTCGAAACCGAATTAAGTAAACATTGTTCGGTAACAATGAAGCTTGTTCAGTAATTACTTTCTCTTTAGCGATCAATCAATTTTAGCGGTGAAATTTTCTGAGCTCGCAAGTAAAGGAGAAGCAAACAAAGGACTACGAAGGCTGAAGGTGCTTACAATATTAATTTGCTAATATTGAGTGACTGAAATTTTCAGAACCAAATAAGAAGAGCGTCACAGCGATTTCTTGTCATCTTATTAAATTACATCGTGCACTAGAAACCCACAGTTTATTTCCTACGCCGTGGTAATCATGAGCACTTAGATCTAGAGCTAATATCTTATTTATTTTAGACCTTCTAGAGTTTTGTTGTCTTAACCACCAGATAAAACCAGTGTTGTTCGACCGGGGAGGTACCACTTCCACAGCTATTTCTAGTGTGAACCGATTCTTGTATTTGGTCGCCGGCTCACATATATATGAGGCGACCACTTTAGTCCTCGGGAGTAGCAATGCATCTTTGATCGACTTCAGATAGAACCCCTGTTCTATATGAAATTGCTTACAGATATCCACGGGCGGCACTTACCACTTACCATCAGGTGGAGTACATGCTATGCTACTTAAAAAAAAAAAAACATTCTTTTTTAAGTAGCATAGCATGCCCGTAGTATTTTGCTCTTAGTACGAGTGTATAATGTTTTCTCAAAACGATTACCGTTTACGTTTTCCATACAGTGTAAGCGAAAACGAATTTAAGAAAATGTATTAAGGACCCCGATATCTACATAATTCGGAATTTATTTAAATACTACTTAATCTATACATTTGCAAATACATACCTTGATAGGTCTGGGCGGCGCGAGCCTCGAAGGCGGGCAGTAAGGCAGCGCGTCGGAGGGGCAGTACACGAAGCCTGAGGGCCGCGGCTGCTGGGACGCGCATGCGGCGGTCGAGTGCCGCCGTGGCGTGCCGCTACTCGGTCGCAATAGTTCCATCAGCTTCTCGCCAGGGGTCGCTGCTAGGCTCCCGGCTCGCCCGTAGCTGGTGACAAACAAAACGTATGATAATTACATAGATGAGATAAGACAATTACTAATTTGATTAAATCCTTGAACGTGCCATGTAGTGCGGTATTTTGTACACCACTTCTTTAATTCAAAATCAAAATCAAAAACATCTAAAATATTTTATTTGTCTATATTTATATTTGTAATATTTTACTTCTTTAATTGACATGGATTTCTAAGAATGGTCATCAGCGTCAATCTGTTTATCATCAATACCTAGGGCGGCCATCAACACGCAAGCCAGGACACACCTATTTCTAGCGTGAAGCAGTTCTTGCGTTTCGGTGGAAAGGTGTGGTCGCCGGCTAACTTTTATATGAGGCGACCATCTCAGTCCTCGGGAATAGCAACGCATCTGTGTTTACAAATGTCCATGGGTGGCGCCGTGACTTTTGGCAAAATGGCTCAGAATTTTAATAGTCAAAAATTTTACTTAAATCATGAAAATAGGCACATACAACGACAAGTAACGGAATAAACTGACAATTAATTCACCATTAGGATATATTAGCTCTGGTTATCATATTCAATACTGTGCTTAGTATCGAATACTACTGTACAATGTACAGTAGTATTTACGCATTTAGTTAGTTCACATGCGCACACGAACACATGCATACATGCACACTCGTAATGTTAAGCACTAATGAATATATGTGTAACGTAACATTTGAAAATATATAATTCGCTATGTTATTAGTTATTTCAGAGTATCACTCATAAAAGTAATATATGATCTAATGTCCAAAGTATCCAATGGCCAGTACCATTTCCCGCAAGCGCTTCACGCAGATGAATGGCACTTCCGGCCATGTTTACCCTATCTCACCGTCCATTACCCCGGCACAATGGTGCTCTACATCGGGATTCGCTATTCATTACTGCGGCAGCAAATTTCCTGTGAAACGTTCCGTCTGCTTCCAGTCATTGATTTACTGCTACAGTTGCTGCATGTTTGTGTTAATTAAACTGTAATCATAGTTTCTGATGTTATATACCTCTGAACCACGTTTAGCTGGTCAATCGACAAGTAATCTAAGTGTAACTTGTACTAGCTTTTGCATGCTTCGTAATGAAGATATTAAAGCACAGGGGTAAACGCACACTCCCTTGTGGGTTTGGGTCGTCGGTTGTGTTTGAAATTTATATTATTTCAAATGTTATAATCTGTGACAAGTTCAAGTCGTTAACATACAATCAACATATTTTTTTATATAGAAAAGTTTTTTAAATCGTTAAAATTTTCACTTTAGCCAAGTTGAAACTAAGTTTCTTTAGAATTTTGAAACTTTGGCTTCGGCCGACGGTTGTAGCGATAGCCGAATAATCGGCTTCGGCCGAAAATGGACCTTCGGTTGACACTACTTACTATATGAGTCAAAAAATATTTGTAAGACTATTATAATTTAGTTATTATAATTATAACCAAATTATTTCCCCTGTTGATCATAAATTATGAAATTGGATAAATGTAAAGGATTACGTATTCACAATCAAGATATTCAAGTGAGGGATGAAGGACTTTACACACCTTTGAGAACTTTATGGAAGTAAATTATGTATGTGCACACATTGAGATATAAATTTATTCAAAGTGAACTAAAGGTCCAGAGATTCCAATAGAGATACGTGTAGCTCCATGGTAATTGATCAGGTTGAATACTAATAGGCACCGGTGAAGCCATTTCAGGAACACAAAGCTCTTTACGACTAATTTAGGGCATTGTCACACAGAGTAGAATTGTTCGAGCGTTTAAAACTAGTAACCGACCAAAATTATTTTCAGCCGAACGTGAAATCGAACCTTCGACTTCTGTACTAATTTCGGCCGATACTAAGACCAAATCTTTTTATATAAACATACACGTCATCCCTGTTTTTTTTTAATTTAATATTGAATGCGGTTTTCGGGTTCATTCAGTTTCGGTCAAGTCCTGGCAGAAACTTGACCCGAAAACTCTTTTTTTGGCCGGACTGACTAAAACCTGACTAAAACCAAACCTTCGATCGGTCATTTTTTGAACTTAATTCAGAATTTTCTTACAGAACTGCATTCATTGCTATTAAATACTACTGCACTATATTGTAATAAGACAATCATAAAAAGTGTGACAATATTTGATACAATGGAATTTTTCCTACTTCCTAAACCTATACGCCTCTCTATGGTTTCGTGTGAAAGGAGCCTTAATTATTTAACGCAGCTGCGAATGCCAGTTTCAAGATACCTTTATGACGCGAATTAATTAGGGACCCGTCGCTCCTAAAGCCTTTCAAACGAAAAGATAATTACATAAGATGCTCGCAGAATTTAATCTCATTACGTTTTTGTTTTGCTCGCCGCGCTTGGTTGTCTCGGGATTATTGCGGCTCTCATCACTGTGATAGGCATGTTTTGTAAAGATAGTCGTTTTTTAGCTGTTTCTAAGACATTTTTTGCTAGATTCTCTTGTCGTTCGTATCCGGGGACACAAACCTCACATTTTTATCACTCTAATAACAACTGTTCTGCATTCTTGTTGCTGTGTTATTCTTTGTAGGGGTTCTTACTTAATTTTCAAGGAAGGCAACGCATCTATAGCCGGTCTCCAGTAGGTGCTCATGTAGGTATATTATCTAGAACAATTAGAGGCATTCACAGGCGACAGTAACCACTAAATACCATGAGGATATTCTACCAATTACTGTTTGATTACTTTTCTTTGATAGTTTTGAATATGTACTTTAGTCCTTACCTTACCTTATCTATCTTCACAGAACACATAACGAACGTCAACAAACGTCAACGAAATTACCCAATATAGCAAAGTATATAAAGCAGAGAAATATGTCTCCAAAATCTATTTAAATATTATTTCAATTATTCCCCACGTCACATTATTCATACGGTTTTGTTTTCTTTTCATTACTCCACTGTCCGTTTTCCCGCACAATAATTATTATCATGTCACAGTAAAATACGATGAAACATTAAAAAAACTCATTACTGTATTCGCCAAAACTTGGCCTTAATCACACCCATGTGGAGACCGGAATAAACGTTAAAAGAGATAATAAAAAAAACACTGACTTAAAAAATTGCCTATGTATATGCCTACTAATATTCACACTAGGTATCTAGTGTGATATTTTTAGCGACATTTTTGTACATTTTCGGAACTATTCAGTATCGTACAAACTAAGCGGGCTGCGGTGTTAGTTCGACTTAGTGCGGACTACTGTTCGTAGATGGCGTTATTTTCATTATGCTACATATTCAGTTCCTGTGGCAATCTTGTCTTTTATGCATATTACTTGTACGAACAAAACGTTTCACAGCTGCTAGGCGTCCCGTGACGTATATTTTTTTTTCGTAAAATTAAAGTCTAATAATTAAATTTTAAGCAAATTGTCTTTAGAAGTCATCTCCAGATTCAATTTTATTGAATCCCTATATCCTAATCTGTCCCTATATCGGCCCATAAATATAATATGAGCAACTTAAATCATTAATAATGACCCTCGTCCCGAACGTATATGAATTCAAATTTAATATCATTCATTCGATTAGGCTATCACTGAAATGAAATAAAATAAAATGTTTTATTTTGTATAGCCCTAAGAGAGCACTTACAAATTGTCTGTTACAATATTTTTTCTTACAATGCCACCAGATCGGAGCACGACCTCAACAAAGAAGGTCAGGCAAGAAAGCGGGTTTGTCTTTTTTTAGGGTTCCATAACCAAAGGGTAAAAACGCCATTACTAAGAATTTCCTCTCCATCTGTCCGTCTGTCTATCAGCAGGCTGCATATCATGAACCGTGATAGCTAGATGGTTGAAATTTTCACAGATCATGTATTTCTATCGCCGCTATAACTACAAATACTAAAAACAGAATAAAATAAACATTTAAGAATGGCTCCAATAAAGGTTAATCTAATGGGAATGCTACTAACACTTTACCCTAACTGAAAGAACGTACAAATTCGCAAGCTTAACTAAATACCGACCTTAAGATCGTTTTAATAGCATAATTTGCCAGGCGTGCACGACAAAATATGAAGTGATTAATTACCGAATTTCAAGGCTCGCGTGTGACATACGGCGTTATGACAGTAAGAAAATCCTCTGTGATTTTCTTTTAACCTTTTTTATAACATTATATAGCGTGCAGTCTACTTGGTGGTAAGTGGTTACTGTCACAATAAGTTTACTAGGCGGTAGAATCAGTGTACTTCGACCGGGTAAGTACCACCGCCGCACCTAATTCTAGCGTGAAGCAGTACTTACGTTTCGGTGGAAGAGTGTGGTTGCCGGCTGACTTATATTTCAGGCGAACATCCTTATCCTCGTGAGTAGCAACGCATCTGTGATCGACTTCAGATAGAACACCTGTTCTGTATGAATTTGCTTACAGATGTCAATGAGCGGCCGTAACCACTTACCATCAGGTGGACTGCAAGCTCGTTTGCTACTTCAGTTTGATAAAAAAAGTATGTCTCCCTTATCTCTCCCTTCAGACCAGAACTCAACAGCGCGTACCACTGTTGTTATTAGGCAGAAATAGGTACCTGTAGTGCTTTCGGAGTCAAACAACAAATAGTTCTAACCTTAGATAACGGAAACCCTTCCTTAGATAAATTTCGGAGTCAAACAACAAATAGTTCTAACCTTAAACAACAAATAGTTCACCTTAAACTTTGACCTATAAGCAATTTAGGAATCGTGAAATCTGTACTTCTATACCAATATTGTAAAGCAGTAGAGTTTGTTTGGTTGAACGCGCTAATCTCAGGAACTATCGGCTCCAATTGAAAAAATATTTTTGTGTTGAATAGTAAATTTATCGTGGAAGGCTTTAGGCCATATAAAATCACGCTATGTTTGTTTGTTTTTAATATATTGTTCTCTAATAAACGCGGGTGAAACTGCGTGGCACAGCTAGTTAAATATATTTATACAGTATAGATATAATTGTCAATCACGATAGCTTTTCTTATGACGGCTTACTTACCAAATAGGAACAAGATCTCAATTGTAGAGATCCGACTAAAAACGGCTTTTCTTCGTCTTGCGATCTACCCATACTTTCAGTATGAATTTATTACGTTTCCTCAATTCTATGATTATTTTGTTTTGCTAATCATTGTAAAGTACGAAAGCAAGGCAAGCAGAAAACGAAAAGTAAACGTGGAATGTTCATTGCAATATATGGGCGAAAGTATGTAAAAAGCTATTTTCATAACGAAACGTAAAAATATCTAACAGCATCTAAGGATTAGGTACTGTGCTATCAATAAAACTATTGTATTGTGTAATATATACTATTTAATTCATTCGTACAAGAAAGTTCCGTTTGTGAAAAAAATGTTATACATTTGCAAAAAAAATACTACTGTACCATACTTAATGAAATTAATATAAGTGATTAGTAATTATTTAATAAAAATGCATTAACTCTAACAAATATAACTAGTGATTATTGTTCTAAATTTGGTAATTAATGTCTTATATTGCCAGGAAGTTTAAAGAAAAGTTTATGTTTTATGTAACATTGCAAAGAAAAGTTTATATATGAGTACATTCGCACATAAAAAGATCTAACTTTTGCTGATATTACGTCGCTAGGGTATATTTGCAGAGTCGTAATCGTCAAATATTTACTATAATGTTTGTATTGGGCCTATTAAACTGTTCAAATACAATTTACCGCGCCTAGCAACATCGTGTATCGCGTTTAAACGCGAGGAGATAAACCCTACTTAATACGGATTAGCGCGTCTAATACGAACATCTTTAATGTTCGGATATCATTACAGCTACATATGTATACATTTAAATCTTACATTGTATCCGTTTCCTAGGAAATAATTACAGTTCAAACGGTTGTGAAAACAGATAATCCAGTGGATTATATCTGATGTAGGAAGTATTTTAGTAGGAAGCTTCACCAAGCGCAGTATGAAGTGTGATGAAAGACCGCTTGCGGCTACGTTTCGTTGATAAGCATACATTGCAACGTTTCGTAAAGCTAATATGGAAAGTAAGGAAAAAATTAAACTTATGATTTTTTTTCCATATTCATTTATGTACAGATATTTTCGGGCCTTTCTGGCCGTTTGCGGGAGAACTCAAAACATCCTACCAGAGATTCATCACGAGGGTATCGAAATGAAAATCAAACATACAAACATTGATTTTTATTTCTATAGATATTTTATAGGTGATCACAATCCTCAATGCTTGTCGTGACAAAGCGGCCACTGGGTTCAGTGTATACATTAACACCTAGTTTAGTGATGCGTATTTCACTCCATCACTCGTAAAGCCTACTGCGAGTGGCTGTCGAGCAAGTAAATAAAACTACATACCGCCGAACATAGATTTGCTTCTATGTCCATAAGATGGGTTCAGTGATATATACTTGATTTTCTTCAGAAATTTACTTTATACATTGGATTCAAAAATAAACGTCAAGAAACTGATTACTGGTCAATCAATATACATATCCGAGATGTTTAAAGTTAGTCCTCAAAGTTTGTAACGCATCTGTGGCCAACCTGAGGTAAGATCTGCGGTTGATTACTTTCCGTGAGTAGCAGTTGACACCTAACATCAGGTGGACTGCATGCTCGTTTGCTACTTCCATTTTATAAAATAACAGTTTCCAGCAGTGCGGTGCAAACGATATTAACTAAATAAATATTTAGTTTTGAACTACCATTTCTAAACTTAACTGCCTCAATCTTTCTTTAATGTTGCAATCGAAGAATGGATATTAGGTACCTTTTGGTTAATATGGCATTCCAGGTTAGTCTTTTAGTTTGCTGAAAAATTCGACAATAATCAAATCATTTCGCCGAAATAAGAATGTATCCTGTGTCGTGTGTATCTACATGGACGCACACAAAGACAACACAAACATCTATACTCAGAGAAGAAATTAAAATCCATCTTTCGACATTCGTCAGGCCAGCGATCGAATCCCAATGCTTTGCTGAAGTGGAATTCAAGACGGTCGTTGAAGTAAAGTTAGTGTAAAATATAAAAAAATAGTAAAATATAAATATTTCAATATTATTCTCATAATATACAAAACACTGTTATAATATAACATGCCTCGTTAAATACGACAGGACGCCGTAAGCCGCTCAGTGGCCACTACTAACAGGTGCTTTGACAGAAAATATGGATATTAAACTCCGGAAATATGTTCAAATTATTTTCAACATTCGTATCGCTTTTATGAACGAGTACGATATTAAAAGCTGTCTTCGAGGTAGAGTGCGATGTACGTGCCCAATTTGACGTACATTTTATAAGAATGCTATATGAAAAAGACGTTTGAGAGAAAGTTATAAAAATATATGTTAATATCTCTAAAATAAACAGAATGGCACTGATACTTGCGAAGTTATTTTTATTCGACTGCGTCAAACGAAGGGTTATGTTTTTCGAACTTATGTACATATAAATGTTTGTATGTATATCTATTTCTTTACAACAAACTACAACCCAAACGGCTTCACCGATCGTGATATCGGATATATCATTAGAATTGTTAGAGTTTGCGGTATGACATAAATATTACCTATATAATTTTAATAAAAGGGCGCCCGTAAATAGGGTAGGAAGAGGGGAAGGAACGAATTTTATAATATCATGACAAAATCAGTATCAAATGAAAGCTAGTACATACCTTTACATAAAAGGTATTTATTATAACACTCTTATGATACTATTTTCACGCAAACTCCTAAAAGCGAACACTATGTTAACAAAAAACACAAATATTTTATTGAAAACAAAATTCCCAACTGCCAATTTCAGTTTTAGGTTTTTGTTTTAGTATTTCTCGTTTTTATACATAAAAATAACCTATTTATAACGCACTCTTCACTCATATTACTCGTATACCTGTTTGGCCGGGATCGAACCCGGACCCTGCTGCATCTCAGACCCTGTATAGTGCTCTACACCGCGGGTCGTCAAATTATAAAAAAATCTTTAATTTTGACCGGATGGTAAACCAGTCAAATAACGTGTTATACTTATCAGAATAACAAGAACTTTAAGACATTTTCATATAAAAAAATCGTATTTTATGCTAATATGCGAAGTCCTGCTTAATTGACATGGATCTTCATAAGTTTTAAGGATGACTGACAATAATAAGATTGACATAATATATGAGGTCCCGCGTGGCGGAGCGGTTACCATATCGGTTTGACACGTAATGGGTGCTGGGCTCAATCCCCGGCCAGACAGACATCTGAATAATGATTTCAGATTTCTGCAGGGTCTGGATGTTTGTATATTCGTCTTTGTGTGTATCCATGGCACCCACGTTACAGGAGAAAATCCTACTGTGGGGCTATGAGTGTAGAATGCGTTATATGTATATTACTTCTATAGCTTTATGGATCGTTATAAAAAAAAAAAACATTTATTTCATTTTTTACTAATTTTGATTGAAAACTTACAAAGAAAGCTGTGAGATCCACACTTTACATTGGCAAGGCACTAAGTGAGTTAATGCTTCATTAGGGTCCTAATTTAAATTAATTATGCGATATCTCAAGCACGCGCCGGATGTAGCCGATACCGTTAATGTTTTGTTAAATTTGCCTCTTTGATCATTTTCTTCATTATTATTTCAAATGATTTTGAGTTCTGCAAGTGGGTAAAAATATTAGGTACCTACATTTTCTAGAAAATTCAAAGCACGCAGTCCACTTGGTGGTAGGCGATTACTGCCTATAATGTGAATATGTAAGCATCTTCATATATAACAGAGATTCTACCTGAAGTCAATCACGGCTATTGCAACTCCCAGGAACCAAAATGCCTCACAACAGACTAAGCCAGCAATCACACTTTTCCACCAAAATGCAAAAACTGATTCACATTAGAAATAGGTGTGGTGGGGGTACCTCTCCGATCGAATGAAGACAGTTACCTCCTTTTTTAGCAAACGCTACGTTTGCTAAAAAGTAAGTAACTGTCTTCCAAACCCAGATTAATTCTAAATTTTACCATTAAAGATTATTGTTTGCAAAAATTAACGCAGAATTGTAGGCATAAACATTCATTTCACGAATTTAACATCAAATGTTGTCAGCAAATGTTGACTGGGATTTAAGCCTAAAATAAATATAATTTGTTCTTGCACAAACAATATTATGAATGTAGATACATCATAAATATCAAAATGGAAAATGAAAAAGAAATAACGACTACACCATTCTTATAAAGTCCAAACAGCGTAAGACTCATCTTTGTTACCTTTGTATTCAGATAACATTAAAATAAGTAGTCTTGAAAAGTTATTATTACATATCAAAAAAAAAATCCCGGTGCCACAAAAAGTAGATATGAAATTTTGTTTGCAACTTACCCACAGAGGAGACTGTTCAGAATATTATGAGATATTATTTGTATTTTCGGTGTACAAAAGGCAGGGTAAGAGGTAAAGAATCTTAAGCAGTTGAATTTCTGAGGGCCTATCGAACGATAAGCCCGCAATTCTTGGCACGCATTTGTAATTTTTCAAATTATGTTTAGAGCTAGCACATACCTCGGCTAGCAAATTAGCCTAGCTATTCTAAAAGGTAATGTTACCAGCATTCTGGGAACTTATTCCAGGGACAGTAATTTGAAATATTGTTATGTACAAATGTAATCAATCAGCACCGAATTGAGGCACCAAATATTGATAAAAGTTATGTTTGAATTTCGCTCTCATTATAAATCATATATAAATTATGTATTATTACGTAATCGAGCTCATATATAAATTATGTCGCTACCCCTAAAGGTTAAGTTGGAACTGATCAATACTCAGCTCCCTTATTATATTCTACAAATCAGAATACAGCAACGTGAGCAAAATCTAATCAGATTCTAACCGCAACTGGTTCCACCGCCTTTTATTAGCTGCAAAGCATAACTGCAAAGTCACAGGCATATTTAAACAATCCATGTTAGTTCCCATCCAGGTGCACCTGTCTAGATTGTAGACTGATAAATAAAATTACAGGTGTTCTGTGCTTGCAAACATTCCTAATAACTAAAGTATTAAAAGATAACTACCGTGTTTTGAATTAAATTATGTGGTAACATTTAGATACTCTTACAGGACTACTTCCGACTTTGACATTTATGACGTATCTCCAATGCTATTCAGATTTCATATGTATAGACATCTGTCATATGAATGGTATTGGAGTTATTTCGATTATCTAGACAGAGATGGCCACTTACCATCATTTAAACTACAAGCTGTTCAAACGAAATGATTACTAAAAAGACAGAATAAACATCAAAAATGAAACGTAGATACACTTACCGTCCCCTAACGGAGTCTACGTCGTCATCATCAGCAGCACCCGGCTGCAGTTGCATGCCGCTTTGAGCCCAAGTCACCGTCAACCAGTCTGGTGACAAAAACACACACTTTTAACACCCGTTTACAGAAAATAATATTTATTTAACAAAACATATTATACAACCTATTTTAGCTTCGGTTAGCTGTGGCCCTACGTTTCATCTGCATTTAAAAAAGTTAACATAGCTATAAATAGAAATATTTTGTGACTAGATAGAGGGATTTTAATCAAATATAAGGACTATATGTTACCTTAATATATGGGCTATATATAAATTCAGTTGTTTTGATTTCAGAAAAATATATAAACATTATAGAAATGTCTGTTTATTACTCATTTTCAGTCCTTTTTTAAATATAAGCGATTTACAGACTCCCGAAACTTTCATTTTTATCAAATTTGTGCTCATTTTGTATCATGAAGGTAAAATCAAAAGATAGATTTATCCATCCAATCGTTCATGAAAGGGAGGATTATGTCGTAGTCATAGTAGCCTAATATCGATATGTAATTTCCAAGAAAGATGCTATGGCTCATCGGTTTAAAACAGACTCATATTGAACAGCAATACCTATATATGAACAATTGCATAAAATTTCCAATCATAAAATTTGAATGGTTGTTTCACGAGATGAGGATGTTTCGAGATACTTGCAGTATAATGGAAGGGTAGATGACGGTTGACTAATATAATATGCAAATCATCAGCCTTCAGAAGTGGCTACGAACGTCTACGATACATCTACGAGCGACTTTAGGTAGAACATTTGCCCTAAATGAGTTGGTTACGAATGTCCATAGGTGCAGTGTCCATTCACTATCAACTGTATATTATGCTCGTTTGCTATTTAAATGTAACGAAAATAAATAAATACGATTTAACTTTACTATTCTAGAGATCCGATAATTCTAGCAGGTAATACGTCATAGGTTTAGTCGGGTGACGTGATAAATCACGTTTCCCCTAGTCTAATGTCCAATACACTGCCCCATATCTAGACTGATCGTTAAGCATGAATATTTTTGGAAATAAAAGCGATTAAAGTAAGTGCGGTTATAATACAGGTACTTTGTTTGTATCAACAATTGTCACTTAATTGTAGAATATGCTACATGCATCGTCACCGTAAGTGCTTCGTCACCGTCGTCGCTAGAAGGACTGTAGTGAAACAATACTGGTAGTAATATGGTAACTATAAGTCTCTGCTAGACGTTACCCAGGCATATATTATTTAATGCTCACAAGAGGTTTAGCAGGAATACTAGAATTTCTGTTTTACCATTGTATGTCCCACAATGATAGATCGTAAGAGAGCAGATATGACCATTAAAAAACTATTAGTGTTCATCAATGTTACCTATTTGTGCTGTCTACCAATTTGCAGTTGACCAGCGCGATAGAGTATGGCCTAAAACTCTCTCATTCTGTGACTAGAAGTTGGACAATAATGGGTCGATGAAGATGAATTTGTAAGTGTATGTAAAGGAATATATCGTAAAATTTAATAAATCCACCAGTTTATTATTTTAATTAATATCAAATTTATTGGACCTATTGTAAAAGGTAAGAATAATTTTTAACATACAACGTTAAAACGAGCTGCTGATTGACCTTAGAGAAATCACCTTTGCCTATGTGCCTTTGCATGCAAAATACATTAAGTAAAAAACACGCTTTCTACACGTATATCCCCTCACTTGGATAAAAACATATTTACATTAGTAAATAAATACGGGTTCTTAAGCGAATTAGCGCAATTACCGGGACGAGTATTCTAGTCAAATTTCCAAGTTGAAACTGTAACTACGTGCAAACTTTATACTTGTTACAGGTAACTCTAAGTAGTCTGCTTACTCTTAGCAACTTAATCCTTTGGAGGCTGCAAATCCGCCACAACTCACGTAGCGTATGTCATGGTTAGCACTTTGTTAAGCACAAGTGCCACACTCTCTGTGTGTAATTCTGAATTGTAAAAAGTTTTTATTAAATAAATGGATTTTAATAAAAGCAAGACACTTCTTTCCTATCCTTTACCGCATGATGTTCGAAAAATTTTACATCGTTTAAATTAAATCCAGTAGCTTTGATTTTCCCCATTCACTTCAAACAAATCATACATCGTAATATTCAAGATCGCATACGATGTTATTTATAATTTTCGAGAATATTTCAATCGTAGTGTCAATGTAGTATCAAATGACAATCCTATGAAACTCTCATTTCAGTCGGATTTAGAAAATAATACTATCCTCCCAGAGAAATACAAAGATTAAAGTGAAAATTAAAGAAACTTGAAAGTATATTAACTATAATCGGTCGCCAGGTGGTAGAACCAATATAGTCCAACCGGGGAAGTACCACCGCCATACCTATTTCTAGCGTGCAGCAGTTCTTGCGTTTCAGTGGAGGTGTGTGGTTGCCGGCTCACTTTTATATGAGGCGAACATCTCAATCCTCGGGAGTAGCATCGCATCTGTGATAGACTTCATGTAGAACCCTTGTTCTATATGAAGTTGCTTACAAATGTCCATGGGCGGCAGTAACCACTTACAGGTGGGCTGCTTGCTCGTTTGCTACTTCATATTTATAGAAAAAAAAGCAATAAAGAATCGCTATACAGACGCATTCTGCAGAATTTGATTTTGTGCATCTTACTATTTAGTACATAATAGTTAGATATAAGGTTAGGTATCAAAAACTGTCGGGACAACGGACGAGCGCTTTAAGCGTACACGTGATCTCGAGAAAAGTCCAAAGGAACATTGTGGGATTTCAGCCGATAGCAGTCTGACATAATTATCCTCTCAGCTGTCCCCGCGGCCGAGAGGAATAAAGGGTTTCCCCATGGAAAATAAGTTACAAAAATCAAGACAAAATTTATGGAAACGAAGTGTTATGATGATTCCTTCACGCACACTACAGTAGTTTTGCCAAGTAAAGAAACTCAAGAGATCTGTCACAACTAAAAAGGGTTCCCGGGATATTTACAATCTCCTTGCGTATTCATGTCGTCTGTATGATTAAATTATGTTAAACTCTAGAGGGCGTATGGTTGACGAGGGTCGCGCGGGTGGCCTCGCGTCACGCGGTCTCAGGATAAGTGCCTCAACATTTTTATGGTTCCGTACTCAAATGGCAAAACGGTACCGTATTACTAAGTCTCTGCAGTCCGTCCTTCCATCTATCTCTCACCAGGGTTTATCTCATGAACCGTGATAGTTAGACAGTTGAAATTTTCACAGATGATGTTTTACTAATGCCGTTATAAGAACAAATACTAAAAATGGTATAAAATAAATGTTTAAGTGGTGCTCCAATACAACAAAGTTGATACATTTTACCATTTTTATAGATGATAGCGTAGAACGTTTAGTGCGCCAGTCCTACTCGCCCTTGGCCGATTTTTTGTAGTGATTTCCTTGGATACTGTTTTTGTAGTCTTTAATGTGGAAGGTCGTGGAAACGGTGAACCGTACGTAGGGATTTATAGGCTCATTTAGAGGGACGCGGTGAGTTTTAGTTCTATTATATTTATTATAGTCATATGTTGTAACTAATTTGCTATAATTATGAAAATGTAACGTAATGTAATGGAATACTAAATCATCTCGGACAAATTGATGTAATGTATAGGTTGTATGAATGTATATTATTTCATTTAATATGATATAACTTTTGACCATAAACCATGAAACGAAAAAAAAATTTTAACAAAAAAATATCACCGACTTCCATGCTACAAAAAAGTAAAAAATAATTTAAATATATAGTGGTTTAGTACATAACCAATACATAGTACATAGTTCTGAAGTCGGCGCTCATATACTCGTAGAACATAGTTTCGTCGACATGATTTAGCGAAGTGT
>DWNE01002838.1:0-17857 GCA_018249875.1 Cecropterus toxeus | reverse complement strand
GCAAAAATAAATGTAATAGAAATAGATCTGATGTTAAACGAATATAAAAAATAGAATCTTACTTATTTTAACTTACAGTTCAGAATTCTAGCATAATAATAATATAAAATAACGATAACTAGCGTGCAATGGGTGATCTTATCGATACACAGCGACCTTTACCCAGGTAAATACCCAGTGTTAAACGCTTGAAACATATTTAGATAAAAAAAGATAAACAAAGCACAAAAAATAAAGATAAAATACAAACCGGGCAAGTGCGAGTCGAACTCGCACACCTTAGGTACCCTACCATCAGTTATAAAAAACCGCAACAATTGCGTTTCTTGTATGTCTGCCTTAAATATTATTTATATTTCAATTTAATTATTTTCTTTTAAAGTGAACGTTTAACTAGGTATTCTGTAAATATTCCATGCGTTGCTAATTTTAATATCTAACAAAAACATGTTTGTTATATGGGAGCCACCCTTAAATACTTATTTTGTTCTATTTTTATTATTTGTTATTATAGCGGCAACAGATGTGTTAAAATTCCAACATTTTGCTATCACCGTTCATAAGATACAGTTTGGTGATAGATAGACGGACAGACGGACAGCGGAGTCGTAGTAACAGGATCCCTTTTTGCCCTTTGAGTACAAAACCTTCAAATTTCGGTCATGAAACCATTGTTACCTCACAGTTGTAACGTTTAAATGAACAACGATCACTTTTGCTCGAAATACACGGCAAAAATTTGAATAGTTTTTAAAATATAACGTAAACAAGTGCATTTTTTATGTTCAACAAAATGTACTGAAAATGCTTTTAAAAACTATCCTTTCATCACCGTAAAAGATTCCACTAATAGTTAAAATTTAATGAACGTGACGTGAATTCCCGACATGTGGCGCCGTTTAAAATATTTAATCTTTTCAGAATCTTTGAAATAAAATTATAAATCTGGTATATAGAACAACAGTCTATGCACACTTTATTTTTAGCCGCGTCAGAAGGAGGGAATTGTTTTATCACCGTATGTATGTACGTTTGTATGTATGTCCATATCTTAGGCACGTTTTACAGTCTAAAAGGCTTAATGTATTGTGACATACGAGCGATCAAACGGTTTTGAAAAGTCCATGAACAGCTATAACTAATACTTTTATTTTTATTTTATTATATAATTCATATATTTTATACTTTTATAGAGTATAGCTGACCCGGCAAACATGACAAAAAATAACTAACATATTGTAAGTTTATAAGTATGATTGATTGATCAGTTACCGACCGGGGATGAGAATTGATTAAATTACTAAAATGGCTACTAAAAATAGGGGTTGGTGATAAAAGGGTATAAATTTTGGTTTGTGTGTATTTTTTTAATGCGACAAAATAAAAAAAATAAAAAAATGTATAAAAATTAAAAAAAAAGTTAAGGATGGACAACCCTTATCATTAAGAGGTATGAAAAATGTAGGTTGGTCGATTCTCGGACCTACTTAATATGCTCACAAAATTTCATGAGAATCGGTCAAGCTGTTTCGGAGGAATATGAGAACGGACATTATGACACGAGAATTTCATATATAAGATTTAATGAACGTGATAGAAACCTATGTAGTCCGGAGGTTACTACCCCCACGTCTTGAATAACTGTTAAGCGTTCTGGTCTGAAAGGTGCGTTGCCGCTCCTGAGGACTAAGATCGCATCGGATATAAGTCAGCCGGCATCCACACTCTCCAACCGAAACGCAAAAACTGTTTTACACTAGAAATAGGTATGGCGGTCGAACTTCCCCAAACTACGTCCAAACTACTCGAACTACGGTCAAACTACGTTAGTTCTACCTGGACCAAACGTGATTGTACACTTCAGTTTGTCTTCTATTTTCCACCTTATATGAAACGATTCGATAGAAGGGAGTGATTGCCGACTCAATTGCATTTTAGGCGCTAGCAACGCATCGACTTCAAATAGAACACCTGTTCTGTATGAAATTGCTTATAGATGTCTATCGGAATAACACAGATAATTCACACAAGATTCTTGAATTCTGTATTACAATAGATCTATAAATTACACTCGCTAGATATAATCGGCACGGAAACGCATTGGCATTTTTTGCATGCGCATTGTATACATTGAGCGGCAACCGATATATCTGTGTGTAAATGTACACTTCCTCGAAAATTAATTTGTGTAACGTCAGAGCTTTATTCGAAGCTTTATTCACTGCGTTTTTGTCGCGACACGACAAATTCGTTTTTCTTTTGGCGAAAATGTGGCGACGACCTGAAGAGTTCATCGTACCGGAACAATTATGTAATCCTTTTTACATCTTTTGCGGATTCGCACTTTTTTGTGCGGGCGTTATAATGAGATAGGTAACGAGATTGCCGTAGACGTGCACAGACGAAGCATTATACTACACATTTTCCGTGCCTTCGTCCGCTTGGGTCATGTTTATCATTGTAAAAACTTTAAAAGTATCATATATCTTAATTGTCACCCGAAACTAACTGAAAATGTGATCCAAGTCCAATGAGTAATTGCATGAAACAGGAACAAACGTCCATCCGTCTCACCTTTCGCCCTTATAAAATTACTAAAATTACTTGTAGATTATAAATAAAAATAAATGTAAAATCTCAGTGTCTTCGTTAACTGTTATTAGATACTAAATAATACATATAATTTTTGGAAGAAATTCACTGATGTTAAATTATTTCAACTAATTCCATAAAGTATAGAGTGATTCTAAATATCATTTGTTATATATGATATTCCAAAATTTATTCAAATCCAAAACCTAGCATAACACGTTTATCGTAGTTATAATTCCTATATGATATTACTAGTAATGATATAAATATCACTGTTACTTTTGTCAGCAATTAGACAATTAGTACTAATTAAATTTCTATTGAAGAAGATATTAATACTCTTCACAATTGTTGATTACATTATTGCCATCAGATAATTGACAGAATCTATTATGTATATCCTGCGTATTCATTAGTAGGTCTTGATTAATAATGTCGTGAACGACAAGTAATTAAACAATTACTCTACAGCTATAATAGCATGTGAAATGGCGTGCGGCCTATAATTATGAAATTTGCACGCAATTATCAGTAATTGCTAATTGGGATTATGTATACTGGTAGTAAGCCGAGATGGTCTGATAAGACCGAAGAATGAGCAAATAGAACATGTTGATGTCCAGATTAGAGTTCTGGATGACCATAGTACGCGCTACAGCTTTTTAAAAGTGGGAAGCAAACAGCAAAGGGCGGTGCGGGCGGCAAAAGTTCCACTAATTTCTGATATGCTTCTCTTCCTATGTTATGTCCCAGTGATGACCCGCGTGGCGGTGCTGTCACCGTACCGGTCTGACACGCAGTGGGTCCCGGGTTCGATCCCCAGCCAGACAGAAATGTGAATAGTTTAGATTTCTGTTCTGGGTCTGTTTGTGTATTCGTCTTTGTGTGTCCAAGGCACTCACGACAGAGAAGAAAATCCTACTATGGGGCTATGCGTGTAGAACGCGTTTATGTTTATGTTTTTACCCCATAACCGACTTTAACTCAATATTATAACTAGGTATATTGGTACCCGTAATACTATTTTCAGCTTTCAACCCCTTATTGGGTATTACCCGTAATCAAGCCTCGTAACGGTGATTCACATGTAGGCGTATAGTCTACATATCGCACCCTTACAGCTCCGTAGACCTATATATAACGTGGAAAGGAAGTCCGGTGATTTATAAACATTCAGGGATTTATTAGGGTTCCGTACGCAAAGGGAACCCTATTACTATGACTCCACTGTCCGTCTGTCCGTCTGGCCGTATATCCGTCTGACCGTATGTCCATCTGTCCATCTGTCCGTCTGTCCATCTGTGCGTCTGTCCGTCTGTCCGTCTGTCCATCTGTCCGTCTTTCCGTCTGTCCATCTGTCCGTCTGTCTGCCACTTGGCAGCAATATACCATCTGTGAAAATTTCAACTGTCTAAATTTAAATTTTCACAGATGTTGTTTTTTGTTGCCACTATAACAACAAATATTAAAAACAGAATAAAATAAATAATTAAGGGGGGTTTCATACAACAAACGTTTTTTGTTTTTAATATTTTTTTTTGTATAAATAATGGTACGAAATCCTTCGTGAGCGAGTCCGACTCGCACTTGGCCGGTTTGTTTTATGAAAACGACATGCTTCTTTTTAGGCTAAAACCGGTATACGATACAGTGAATATAAAACTGCGTTGGGAGGGCAGGTTAAGTAACATGTATCGGATTTTATGTTTATAGGACGCCTTATGGCTCGTTTGACCTTTACCCTCTTCCGTCAAAACACATTGGAATAGATTGATGAAGGAGTGTTCTAGGTCTCCTTTAGTTGTGGGGAGGAATCTGTACCCAGCCGTGAAAAGAAAAATAAAGTAGAGATATACTCGACGCCACCACACCTATTTCTAGCGTGAAGCAATTCTTGTGTTTCGTTGGAAAGGTGTGGTTGCAGGCTCACTTGCAATGAGGCGGCCATCTTAGTCCCTTAGTAAAGTGGCAGTGCATCTCTAATGTATATGTATATATAGAATATATAAAACCCTTCAAAAATGCTTTCTACACTCATAGCCCCTCACTAACATTTTCGCCTGAGTCGTGGGTACCATAGACACACAAAGACGAACACACAAACACTAATACCCAGAACAGAATCTAAACTAATCATTCAGATGTTTGTCTGACCGGGGATCGACTCCGGAACCCACTGCGTGTCAGATCGGTATGGTGACCGCTCCGCCACCCAGGTCTTCAAGCTTTATCTGGAGTTGGACACTTAACATCAGGTGGACTGAATGCTTGTTTTCTAACTCATTACTGTTAATAAAGAAAAAATAGTTATTCCTTTGGAAATCCGTTAAAAAGCAGTTGTTAAATTTAACTCCAACTGCAAATTGTTGTCATCCAAGCGGAGTGAACATCGATCTTTAATCCTTAAATCCGAATTTGCAATATACGATGTTCCGAAGCATCTCATACGCATGACGTTTAAAGAAAAATAATAAACGAACATGATCTACGACAATAGTTCGTAGCCAACGCACGCGACGCGCTCTACACATGGACAATCACACAGGAGCAATTAAACGTTCAGTATTTTTGTATGTGTGAGTAATACGAGTCATTTGGCGATCCTTAGTGATTCATTCTAACGCATGATTAAGTGAAGAATGATAACTGTTAGGTCTTTGAAAACAGTTTGAACTCAGTTATCAATACAATATTTGCATGATGTATTAAAAACATGATATCAATATTACTTAAATATCTACTTTTTAACCGACTTCCGAAAGGAAAGAAGTCATCTATTTGTCACGTATGTCTTCTTTATTTGTAAGTTCTACATGAGTTGTTGATATAAATGTGGTGAAAAGCAAAGCGAGAAAAAATAACATTTTTGTATCATCAGTTAAAATGTGTATACAATGAAAAACGTGGTAGAGAATATCTGAAGGAATTTCGTACGCTTCTGTATCACTTATTTTAGGTAAATACAAAAAAAAAATGTTAAGTGACTTAGAAATTAAGCAGCAATTTATCTTACAATTTTGGAAATACTATTTCCTAATTAAGACGCAAAAAACGACCTTAAAATATTATACTTAGTTTCGTTAAAAGTTTCAGCGTACTTTGAAATTAAAAATCGACCGACATGTCTACTTAGTTACTCTGTGGCATGGCATAGTTTTAATGACTGCGTGCCGGGGGAGCAGAGAAAGCCGACCGGAACTGACGTCGCCGTCGGCTAAGGGGGCCACTGACTGGAAATGCTAGACATTTATCAAAAACGATAAACTTCAGATATATTACGTCGCTAATTTTCATAAGGTGTACGACTAGAATTACAGTGATTATTTTTTATACTATTAGAATTGTCTCAGTTTGCATAGTGACATAGGCTATATTTTATTTACTATTACGATATTAAATAGACCAATCCAAAAATATATATATTGTAATACTCTTACTTGCCTATTTTGCCAAAAACTCATAAGCGTTAAATTAGATATGTATTTATCATTATGAATAAAAATTTCGTTTTAAGCAGTCGGGGTTTTTGTTCCAATGTTTTAACGATGTTACTAGTTTTATAAACCCATGTTTTGTATGAATAATAACACAATACAAACGCTAACTGTACAAGAAAGCCCGATAAATATTAAACAATGCTTTTTATCATTTATATGAACAAGGTTTAATGAATGAAGTGAATTTGCAGCACAATAAATAATATAATAAGGAAGGAACTGTCTTTAATTTAAAGTGATAAATTTAGAATTATGCGGTTATTTAAGCAAAGTAGCAATATGATCCGTCCGTTTAAATATACTTTATTATTAAATAAATCCCGATTTATCGGATGTTAACTCACATCTAAAAATGAATTGTGCAATACCAACGCATAAAAATGACTGTTTATCTGTCTGTATACATCCTGAGCGACAATGTAGATATGAAGGGAAACTCTATGATCATTTATTAAAACTTTATGATTGAGTATTGAATAAAAATATATATGTCTATATTTAATATATGGTGAGCGTTGTGTGCAAAACAATAAATATACTCGTTCATTTGCATATCGATGTGGTACATACGGTATTATACCAACTAAACGCTAAAAACATCAGTAGCGGTGGTCCTGCCGAATCTAACCTGTCGTGTTCGTCTGAAGGGTGTGTTAAGGGCGACATACTTTTCCAACTTAGTCCTCAGGAGTAGCAACGCATCTGTGGCCAAGATCAGGTAAGACTCTGATTTTATCTGGGTTTAGTTAGAGATGTCCATGGGCGGCAGGAGTCACCATCAGATTCATTTTCATTTTTTATTTGTTGTAGTTTATTTGCCACTTCAATATTATAGATATGAATATATTGTAACGTATACAATTTTATTAAAAAAAAAACAGGCTCTCTACACTCATAGCCCCACACTAGGGTTTTTCTCCTGTGTCGTGGTTGCCATGGACACACAAACACGAATACACAAACACCCAGACCCAGAACAGAAATCTAAACTCATCATTCATATTTCTGTCTGACTGGAATCGAACCCGGGACCCATTGCGCGTCAGACCGGTATGGTAACCGCTCGACCACGCGGGTCGTCGTCGTATAAAAATATTTGATTGTATTTGATATTTTAATTGTAATATTATAATTTTATAGGATTAAATTATTTTTTATCCCTAACTTTATAATTAATGAAATGAATCAATTTCTTATCACTGTAATACTAAATATACATGACTAGCGTTTTTCGTACTAATAATAATGCATTTTATGTATCATCGTTAATCTACAAACGTTATATTCATTATTTGTTTACAATAAATCACTACAACATAAGAAAATATACAAGGCGATCATCTTTGTCCTCGAGGATAACACATCTGTGATTAACTTCAGATAGGATGCCTGTTCTATATGAACTTGCTCACAAATGTCCATGGGCGGCAGTAACCACTTACCATAAGGTGGGCTGCATGCCCGTTTGCTACTTCATTTTTATATAAAAAAAAACTTTTCTTCATAGCAAAATTTAAGTATTATTTTTTAATAATAATATGCTTTATTATACCCACTTATATATTACATAAATGATATTATACAATAAAATACAAATGGCGGTCTTATCATTAAACAGCGATTTCTTCCAGACGACCTTAATTTAACATTACTGTTGTTACATTGAAATCGCTGCCGCTCTTCATTCGCGGAGCTTTGGCCGCATTTTAATGCATTCCGCTATATATAGGGGCACTCATTCATACTCGTTATTTTGGGATTCACTACACAATGTTTGCCGAGACTTATTCGCGCGATGATTCAAGCCGACGATAATCCGAGTTTTACACTATAAATATGTAATATTATGTGTACCGCCCGGAAATCGGCTAACCCATGTTTTAGCATGTAACTGGTACTTAGGATATGTGGTTTACATTACTTTATTGACGATATTTCAGCTCGTTTTTTATTATGGATCGTAGTCTGGATGGAAACTAATTTTGCATCGACCACGATCCAAGCAACTGGGGAGAAACATCGCCAGAAAAGAAATTAAGCCGCGTATTGTGAGTTTTTATTTATTTAGAGGTAACAAATGAGCACGCATGCCATGAACATCAGTTAGCGACTTTTAAAAAACAGATTTTATCTAAAGTCAATCACAGAAGCGTTGCTAATCACGAGGACTAAGATGATCGCCTCATGTATAAGTGCCGGCACACTTAGGTATATATGAGTCGATAATCTTAGTACTCGATCAACCTCACCCTCCACCGAAACACAAGAACTGCTTCACGCTAGAAATATTGTGTGTGAGTGCCTTTAACACACTAAAATATATCTGCGATAATATTTGTTTATAATCATATAATCCATGTTAGTTCCCTTAAAAAAAGGTAACCAGAATAATTTTGTTATTTTTTACTCAGAGGTAACTGAAGTTTAGTAATTAAGTTAACTAACGTACACACATATGTAAATAGACCGCAGTCACATCATAACTACTAAGTACATAAACACAGGACAGACGAACAACAACATCAATGTTTGCAAGGATGTGTTTTCCGCAACTGCAATGTATCGACGGTTTAACTGCCCGTGTGTTTACAAACACGGATGTGGCAATTATACACGGTTTAACTAGAGTATAAATAGAACTTTCGAAGTAACAGTAAAGTGGGGTAATGTAGGACTGATGTATATAGTCCATAGATCAGTCTCAGAGATTCACGTAGGCCTCCCCTAATCGTCCTTGTAGTTCCGGGATTAGTATACGGCTGTGGTATTCCCTAGTTGTCGCAATAAGCGACAGAAAGACTTGCGTTCCTTTAGAGCTCCCGGTGGCCTCTTCGCAGCGTCGAGGTAGGCCATCTTAGCGTTTAGTGCAGTAGAAATCCCCCACGAAGTAAGGTACCTTTTTAAGGTTTTCCCCTCGAGAAAAAAAACGCCCCCTATAATGGGAGATTTTGACTATACTCCGGTGACTATTCTTCGTATGGCATGCGTGTTGGTGACCACAGTGGGCACTGAAGGTACACAGGAAGTCATTGCTACACTTCTCCTGGATTTTTTCCCTTAGTTGCTTACGATATCTTACGGAAGAAAGGGTTTACTGCCGGACATTGACCCTATATTATATAGATAACATATAACAAATAAATATATAACATTATATAGCCTATGTCACCATGCAAACTGAGACGATTCTAATGATATGCCATACGTCATAATCTGTCAAGCCGTTTAGGCTGTGGCGCGTGCCAAAGAAATGAACATACATACAAACAAACATACATACAAACAAACATACATACGCTCAACATCACACACCTTCTGACGCAGTTTGGTAAAGAGTGATCGATGCGCCCATAAACCTATCGAAAACTGACTTTCGTCCGTATCCACTTTCATCAGTTTTGGAGTCAGTACACGCCTCACAAACACGATTAGTCCAAGTCGTGGCAAACCACCGCATTTAAAGGAAGGTACCGCGGTCTCATTGCCATTTGAAAGAAAACCGACTAATGAAAGTTTCATTAGTATGCTGTCCGTAGTTAATATTTTAGTACGAGTGTGATTCGACCGGGGAGGTACCACCGCCACAACGAATTTTTTTATCACTTTCAACACTCATAGCCCCACACTAGGATTTTCTCCGGAGTCGCGGGTACCATAGACACATACAAAGACGAAAACACAAACACCCAGACCTAGAACAGAAATTTAAATACATCATTCAGATGTCTGTCTGGCTGGGGATCGAACTCGGAACCCACTGCGTGTCAGACCGGTATGGCGACCGCTTCGCCACGCGAGTATTAGTAGTGTAAACAGTTTATAATTTACACATAGCTACATGACGAAGTTTGCAAAATGATAGAACGAGCGCTACTACACCTAGTTCTAGCATCTATAATAAAAAAGTCGTTCCTCCCGTTTCTTTTTCCCCTATTTACAGGTGTTATTTTTTACCAATTATATAGTCTATGTCACAGTCCGAAAGGAGACGATTCTAATGATATGTCATATGCTACAATCCGTCAGCTGTTTAGGCTGTAGCGTGCGCCAGAGAAATGGAAATACATACGCTCGAAAAACATAACCCCCCTTCTGACGCATTCGGATAAAAAAATACCAGTAAAAATCTCGAAACTGGGCAAGTTTTTTTTTATTAATTACTTACATTACTAAATACTTAACTTACTACCTAATTTACCTATATTCCTATTATGCAGCAGAGATCTGGTGCATGCCCATGCTTCTCTTACACGAATTAATAAAGGAAACTATAAAATTATTTCCCTATTCCCCGATTTCATACGAAAATGGACGTTTTTTTGTATATACGTATAAACGAGGAAAATGTTTCTCTGGTAGTCAATTTATCCGTTTAATTGTCGCAACATATTGTTTATTGTTAAACTGAATTCCCATCTCACGGTACAAACAAAAGACATTATAAATGTTCTATTATATACACTTCTACACGCATATGAACCCTTTGCGGCTCGACACCGGAGGTACCACCGTCACACCTATTTCTGCATATCAGTAGTGTTAAGCGCTGCTGTATTCCGGTCTTAAAGGTCTGGTACGAGAACGAAATATTGGAAAGCCTCATATGTATGAGGCAATCCAACATAGTTCTGAGTAGCAACCATCCGTGGCCCACCTACGGTAATACTGTGCACTAGGGTTGATTACAAATGTCCGTGGGCAGCAAGGACCACTTCCTATTAAGTGAAATGCCCGTTTAAATATTTAAAGTCATAATGTCAAAAAAAACATCATAACTTATTAAAAAAAAACAACGTATATAAAAATAAATAATCACGATGTAAATAGTAAGTTAACATTGGACAAAAATATTTCTAAATTACTTATTAGTGAATAATAATTGCCGCTCATCACTGTATTGCTAATTTTGTTAATTTTGCTATTTAATTATAAGTCAATTTAAAAAGTGCCTTGCTAAAATTTACGCAGAACAGTTCAACAAACAATAGCCCTTATTCCTGAAGTGGCGAAAGAATAGAAACATAGAAACTAACTGACTAATGAGGTTAATATGTCCAAGTCGACGGATCGTATCTGAGACAGAGGTTAGTAAAAAAGGCTTTTAACTCCGGTTCTTTGGCATTGGTAAGTCGTATTCATTATACAATTCTTGTGAAATTGAAAAATATAAAATGGAGAACAAATATGATTAAAAATATAAATAGGGGGTTTGCCAATCACAGCCATATACTGTTGATACATATAATATACCTATGAAGAACACATATATATTACAAATGATTAAGATGCGACCGGGGATTTGAGAACCTCAATCATTTAATGCTTTTAAAAAGTATACAATTTAATTTCGTTCTACTTTCTGTTATTTTTGTATTTCATAAAGTAGGCGGATATTTTTTTTTTATTGGTGACACGTAAAAGTGACATTATTATATCGACATTATAGACAACATAAATGTAATGGACCTTATCAGTAATACTAAAATCTATATCTTCCAGACAACCTTAAGATTGGCTAAACTAAACGAAAATATTTCAGATGCAAGAAAAACAGGGTAGTGTACAGTGAATAATCATGAGAATATCATCCAAAGCAGAATTTGAAAATAGTCAAATAATAGAAGATATTAAGAAACAGTAGAAATAGTTAATTATATGAGCGTACATGCAGCTCATACAGATTTAAAGACAGTTAAACGATAGAAAAAAAAATAGAAAAAATACAGAAACGAATCAAATACGATGCAAAAAAAAGATAGTTTAATTATTCATAATTAAATATAAAATATAGAAATATTCACATGCAAATATAGAGATAAAGTTTTATTCACATGCAAATTAGGTTCTAACTTGTTACAGCAACTCACCATTAAATTGTCGACGGAATTATATCCGCATATAACATATCCCATCACTCTGTTTGCCATTTTGCCACTTCACTGCACTTCAGTTCATAACACTGAACACTTTTAATTACTTCACTTAGTCAACACTAACAGCCCGGTTTCGATGTGGATCCCACAAAAATCTGTAGGACACTGTTGTCTCTTTCACTCTTCATATTAAGGAAAGAGAACGCCCTTATCATTAGCCGTTAACACTTCAAATCCACATGGTCAATTGGAGGCTCGACACACAGAAAGAACTGAATCTAACAAAATCCAAATAAGGCGAAATTTGAGAGGACGGCAACTTGAGGAATTAAATATAAGTAACTATAGATGCAGACGCAAGTCAAAAACAATAAGCACTTTATTACCTAAAGCAAACGTCCGTCCCGAACGTTGGTGCGTGTGAGACTGATTGCTGCAACGCGAACGCGCATCCCGATAGTACTACAATGGGAAGCGGTTGTAAACACCAAGAATAACAATCGAATGGAATAGGAAATGCCTCGAGCGGTCGTAGAATTTGATTCCATTTAAAAGATGGGCAATTTGTTGATACATTCCAAGATCAAGCCTAAACTTCATTCACTAATGGAGAATAGAGGGCTATCCCCAATCAGAATGTTAGTTAGGTACATGTATATTTTTGGTAGATTAATATATGATTGACGTTACATGAAAATTGTTGTGAGGTTTCGCCGATATAGTCTACTGTGTATAGTACACAGTATTTGACACAATTAGGCTTTAATTTCAGCTGGCTTTAATTCCAATACTGGTGGAATATAGTCATACAAATACATGAAAAAAGGAACTGCTTAATCAAGAGGAAAGCATCATTAGACCTATGTCTATTTTTTAGTGCATTAATAAGCCATATGGCTTCTACGGCTTATTGAGCAATTTAGTCTGCCATTATAATATACATTAGAGTACCTAACGGTATTTAAAACCAAACAAGCTGTATGTACCTTATGGGGAAAATCGTAAATGGAACAACTATTAAGTGGGTGTGCACATGCAGTTGTGGTTATAAATAAATATGTATAGACACCTAATGGACCGATAACCCATGAATCCGTAACTAATGAACCACATTAAAATATGTACTGCTAAACTTTGTAAAGGAAAAGTCGTAATAGGCAAATACACCATTCAGACAGTTAATGGCATTTAGTTTGTCGTAATAGGTAAAGATATCAATAATATATATAAAAATAAATCCCTATTTCCCCTGGTCACAGCATCACACGTGAATGATTTTTGAACAATTTCGATTTTTGTTTGTTGTCTTGTCATTGCCAGAAGTTTCTAATAATATAGATTACGAAAGTTGTGCGTGAGTTCATAAAATTAAAAAACCTAACCGTTAGTTCGTATTAAAAATGCATAGACAAGACCGGAAAAGTCAGTCGTCTCAACTAGTTAAATGTAAAACCTTATATGAAACAACTATACCATTGAATTTTAAATTTAAACTACATATACTCAATCAAGACATCCTGTATGTGCATTGACTTCCAATGTACGTCAACTACATACGAAAATTTATATACAGCACTCAGGCATTATAATTTTTAATTATTCACGATTTATTACTTGCATTGTATTGCTATGGTGAAACAATCACACGATAACAAAGCGAGAGGTGTGGGAACCGTCCCAAAGATAGACATAAAATAAATCGAACACATTTATAAAATCTGTCATCGTTCTCCTTGAAAAAGTCCAATGAGCGAATTGCTAATTGTCCCAGATTTACCGATCAATTGGCCGTATTTAGTCCAATAAAACTCGTTTCATACATTCGACAAGACCCCGAGATAAAAGATCGCCACTTGACCTCTGTGCATTCGAAATCGGATCGTCGGGTCGCGATCCCTATTTAAATGAAGATGACTAATTTGTCAATGTCAATAATCGAGAAGGAAGTCTTTGTAATTTTGCCGGGTTATCCTAATTAGTGTGTGCGATGATACGACTTATCGTTGATGTTCAATGGTTAATTGGTTAATTGCAGTGAATGGAGAATATGCGAGGAACCTCGTGAATGAGGTTGAAAGTAACGCTTGCAATGTAGGAACAATTGTAAAAATACCAAATACCGAAATGCCAGAACCGGAAGAAATAGTTTACTAGTGAAAGTGGCTACATTAATCTATTTACTTCCTATATCAGAACGAATCGCACAAGATCGAGTGATCGACAGGTTACAACTACAACAATATGTCGCTTTTATGACGAAGGGCTTTTCATGGCTATTAATACTGAAACACATGTATTTTACACAAGACTAACTTATGACCGTGGCTTTGGTGATGAGTGTTCTATGTGTTAAACCAGGTAAAATGTGTGCCAAATTTCAGTACTAAGTACCTAATCACTGCACCGCATATTCCGACTTCTTATTTTGCATATACCAAACTGGGTACAGCGCCATCTAGTTGTCATACGTCACAATCTGTCAAATCGTTCGGGCTGTAGCGCTTGCCAAAGAAATGGACATACATACAAACAACCATACAAACATACATATGCTCGAAGAACATTAGCATCCCTCTGAAGCAGTCGGGTAAAAACAGTACTGATTCGTTCCTTACGAAGAGGACACCATATAAACTACGCAGTGTTTGTTTTTCGGTAACAAAATTGCACTGTTATTGAGTCTATTTCAGTGGCTGAATCTGGGTCATCCGACGTCCTCGATACCGAGATCGATACGCTGCATCAATCACTGCCGCCATAGATTTACATCACAGATATCCTAGTCACCAAACATCAAATCTCAATATTTCAATGTGGACAATCAATTTATTTAGAAAAAAGTGATGGCTTTTTATTTTAAAAAATCTAATTTTATACATATACTAGAACTAATGATATTAATCAATAACAATATAACTACAATCACCCCACACTACTTTTTCCTGTGACGTGGTGCCATTGACACACAGAAACACACAAACAGACGCATACCTATAACAGACATCTAAATTCATCACTAAGATTCGTCTGACCGAGGACTGATTTCAGAACCAATTGCGTGTCAGAAAAATACAGCCTCAGACTATATCTTCTCAGTTGAGGTCATTTTCCGATTCGGTGGTAGTGTAAGGAAAAATACTGTAAATGACAATTTGTGAGTGCCCCCGTAGGCCTATACAAAATAAAGATATTTCATTTCATTTCAGTCCGGTCAAATTAGACATTCAGAAGCTGAATAATGGTACAATTGTTCAAAATACAATTATAAACAAAACCTGAAAGTTCCCTATCATTCCTGCGTGGAATGATTTTTATTCAAGGTCAAATGTCAAAAAAATGAGTTTTGTTGCCATTTTCAGAAAAACGGTAAGTTATAATATAAAAATAACTTAGACCAAAATTGTAGATCATATAATTATCTATAAAACTACGTGTACGTTTTTCTACGAGCCACCGTACCATTCAGTTTGTTGCGAATTGGTATAATTTCGCCCTAATTTGACCGGACTACTATAAAAGAAATCAAAATTTATTTCGCAGATATCTAACTGGAGCTCGAACCCAGAACCTTCAGCGGGTCAGACTGGTCGTCAAATTATAGGAACTACTACTACTATTTAACGAGAAAGATATTTTAGAAGAATTCAGTAAGTCTAAACAAGGTGATGATAATTCGTTCCGTTGAGCGGTTAGTATGGCCAGCATCCGGGTAGATTATCAGATAAGCTCAATAATATTGTAGTTACATACGTATTCCAAAACCACTTCAATTGATAACGTTTTTTATTAATAGAAGTTCGCCAATGACGTATCCAACTGGCGATAAATGGCAACTGAATTATTTAAGAAATAGGTTATAATTGAGATGAGGATTAAGTTGTTTAGCAGTTATTATTTACTTTAGTAGTTATTTACCAGTTATTTAGCTGCAAAGTGTAACCTACATACTAAAAAACAGAGTAAAGGATTTTTTGTAAATTCTTTTGTAAACACTCATTATAAAGACAATAACTGCAATCATGCAAATGGCTAATAATAATAGGGGCTGGTGATAAAAGGGTAAAAATTTAGGGTTGTATGTATTTTTAATGAGACAATAAAAAATGTTAAAGGTGGACAACCCTTATCACTAAGGAGTATGAAAAATAGATGTTGGCCGACTCTCAGATCTGCTCATTATGCTCTCAAATTTCATGAGAATCGATCAAGCCGTTTCGGAGGAGTACGGGAACGAACATTGTGACACGAGAATTTTATATATAAGAAGAATTTGTCCCTTCCCACTTTTTACTCTGATCGCAGGCGCCAAATTTAAAATTATATTGCCTATGTCAGTCTGATAAATGAGACGATTCTAATGATATGTCATACGTCAAAATCCGCCGACCCATTTGGGCTGTAGCTCGTGCCAAAAAAATTAAAATACATACAAACACACATACATACATTCCTATATCTATATAAAGTTGCTTATAAATGTCCATGGGTAGCAGCAATCACCATCAGGTGGGCTGCATGTTTGTTACTTCATTCTTATAAAAAAAAACTTCATATAGAACAGAGGTTCTATCTGAAGTCGATCACAGATGCATTGCTACTCGATGCATTGCTACTCCTGAGGGCTGATATGGTCGCCGGCAACCACACCCTTCCACCGAAACGCAAGATCGGCTTCACGTTAGAAATGGGTGTGGTGGTGGTACCTTCCCGGTCGAACTACACTGGTTCTACCCCCTGGTAAAATAGCATCGCATTTTAAATAGCATCGACGCTAAAATCTTTCTATCAGTAAATGTCGTGTCATACTCGATAAATCGGTGCACATCGTGATTTAAATCTTTATCGTGAGTACTATCTATAAATTTCGAATATAAAAAGGTAAATAAATCTTTATATCGAATAAGTGTATTTCAATCCCCGTCGATATGGTAGTATACAAAAGTTCCCCGGTTTTGTAGATAGTATATAAATATATATTTGTCGGGAACTATCCCGACGTCTATACATGACATATATTTGAAATAGCATATTGCTTTAGGAACTTGGTTAAAAATATAGATAGAAGAACAGAAAATAAGAAATAAAAATATAAAAAAATAAAAACAATTTAGAGAACTCTCAGATGTACTCCTCACGATCTTTTACTTCACAGTAAAGCAGTGATAATTAAATTCTAATACGCACATCATTTTAGAAAAATCAGTGGTTCGAACCACGGACCCTCGATTGAGAGGCCGAGTCTCAACCTATCACATACATCCTCACAAACTTCCACATTTATAATATCATAGTAAGATTTTAATAAACGCGGGCAAAACCGCGGGGCACTGCAAGTTGTGCAATAAATGCAAATGCATTTGTCTTATAGACAAATCACCGTCTCGACAAATGATATATAATTCAGTACCTCGTGTTCATTGAAACATAGCTGATAAGTGAGTCCTCAAAACCAAATCGAAATTGATATAACAAAATTGAACATAGAAACAATTTATTCAATATTGAACATGTGATTATTAGGAATATCGCACATTGAGTACGAAAGGGACCGAACTCAAAATTTCGGAAAATTGATTTAAATATTTGAAACTACTCTTAGTAAGGTAGTTACTGTATTGTCTAAAGAATTAAAAAACGGTAATTTCGAGGTAGAAAAGGATAAATATAAATATTAAGAGTAACAATATGAACGTTATTTTATTATTTCCACAAAATGCAAATTTCGCTTTGGGTATCTTTTATTCTCACCGTACGATGCCAGGTGGTAGAACCAATGTAGTTCGACCGGGGAAGTACCACCGCCACACCTATTTCTAGTGTGAAGCAATTCTTGCGTTTCGGTGGAAGGGTGTGGTCGCCGGCTCACTTTTATATGAGGCGACCATCTCAGTCCTC